>BQNB010016405.1:0-71687 GCA_026074375.1 Tanacetum coccineum
CCCGAGATATAATTGAATTTCTTATCAACAAGCTAGGAATGCGAAGTTTTACGCTTGAGACCGTAAAACAGTTGGCATATGAAGTTGAAGAATAGTGGTGGTACCTATTCTGATATCCTATGTATAATATGTATATATATTAAAAACCAGAAAAACCAAAAAAGATTTTCCTTTTCTAAAAACTTTGATAAAAACAAAATACAAAGTTAAAAAATGAGAAAAATATAAAAAGAGGTAATAATGGCATGTCTTTTGCAAACGATAATATTTACGTCCCTAGAAATGTCTTTCAATAAAGACACGTGGTCATAAATAAAGTTCGTGCAAAAGTTCAAATGTTTTTTCAAAACATGCCATATGGCTTGCTATTATTTCAGATAGCAACCCGCTTTTACCTTTGAGGAAAACATGTCGTCTAAAAGACAGTTGTTCCTAACAACGGGAATTTATTCTCGGGCATGGTCTACTTAATGACCATGCAAAGGCTTGTGATTACTTTGCATCACAACCCGTGCTTCCTATATCCATAAGTGTACGTTTCAGTGCATCTATGTGAATAAATAAGAGAAATCTTATTTATATTGGTGTTTATATTGGTGTTTGTTGTTTTGTCACATACAAAATCATTCCATCATCTGAAAATAATTTTCAAGATACATTTGACTTCTCAAACAATGCCTACAGCTCTTTAAATAGAAAACGGGTCATTGTTTGAGGGGGAGAGAATGTCAAATTTCTTTGTCATGATAAAATGAGCTGTCAAAAGGGAAAAAGATTTTCAAACGATTACGTAATATCTCTTGATAGAAAGTTAATTAAGTTTAACTAGCTTGTGCTTTATGTGTTACTTGTTTTATGCCTTTAGGGTGTAGTTTGCTAAATTTTGTCTATAGGTATGAGAGTTTAAAACATTAAGGACCATGTGTGCTATTTGTTTAACTTGAATATACCTTATAAAACATAATTTGCAAGATTAATAAGTAGTGTTAACATGAGGGGCCAAATGTGTCAAAATTTAACATTGGTTACTACCATTCCCACCCCCCACCCATTCGTGTCACTGTTCTCACACACACAAACACACTCAAACACACACACGACCACTTTCCAAATCGAAACACTTCAAACAAGATAATTCACTCCGTTTCATCTTGAAGGTATAACTTAAACTTTGATTCTCATCACCTAATCAACTCGAATCCCAAAGGAATTGATAGTTTTCGCCATATTTTATCACAATTGCCCTAATTATGAAATTAGGGTTCTTAAAATTAAAATGTGGTTAAATCTTAAATTGATTGAGGGCTTTTGTTGTATTAGGTGTGATATATGTATAGGTTAGTCAAGTGTTATTATTTGTTGTGATTTAATCCTGTTCTTGATTGTTTTGTGCTCGATTGAATAGATATATGCATAAATATTATATGTTTTGTGTGAGATTGTTATATCATGGTTTCCTGGACATGCTAGAGTAGTGATAACTGTTAAGATCGATCTAGTACAACCTTAAGAAACCGAACGATCAAAAAATATATGAATCGAATGAGCATAAAACATATGGACCGAACGAGCAATTTTTTATGAACCGAACTAGTAAATCATAGTGAGGACCGAACGAGTGAGTCCTAGTGAGGACCGAACGAGTGAATCTAGTATGGGTCAAACGAGTGAATGTTTATTGAGGACCGAACGAGTGGATCAGGTGTGAATCGAACGAGTGAATCATTGTAAGGACCGAACGAGTGACTAATTGTATGGACCGAACGAGTGGTTGCAAACATGGACCAAACGAGTGATTGCTGGTATGGACCGAACGAGTGTTTGAGTACACGGACCGAACGAGTGATATTTAGTGGAAACCGATCAAAGTGTTTCTTTGAGGACCGAACGAGTGAAGTTATCAACACTTAACCAATTTTTTGACATAACACACTTAAGATCCGATTTTTTCTAACCAAGATTAAATTAATCAAATCTCTTAGTTTAAAATAGACAGTAAAAGCTTGACAAAACCAAGGTTAACTACATTCAACTTAGTTGTTAGGATAGGTGCCTTTGTCTCATACGCTATTAGTCTATCTAAGATGATTGATCTTCAAAAGTGCTAAAAGTCATAAAGGTTCTCATGAATGAATGATTGTGTCTTCTTATAAACTGCACTCACTCTTTCTTAAACAGACTCATGGAAATCTCAATAGCGGATCAGATTGCTTTGGATGATGCGTTAGTGGCTCCTGCTGACCGACTTAAGATTGGTAAATGTAATCTTCGCTTAAGCTCGGATGTCACATCAAAGGAAGCAACTCTTCAAGTGGTCTACGATGTGTTAAAACTCACTCCTTTCTACAAGGCATTCCAAGTCACTGCTGATGCTCCAGAGATCTATATGCAAGAATTCTGGGCCTCTGCTTATGTTCATAACCGATCTGTCAGATTCAAAATGAATAACAAAAAGCACATTCTCGGTCTTGATCAATTCAGAGACATTCTTCAAATTTGCCCTAAAGTCGGTAATAAGAAGTTTGAAGAACCACCTCTTGAGAAGGAGATTCTCGCCTTTCTAGCTAGTCTTGGTCATTCTGGAGATATAAGGAAGATCACTGACGTTAATGTCAATAAACTGCATCAACCCTGGAGATCATTTGCTGCTATCATCAACAAATGTCTCAGTGGTAAACCATCCTATGACAGTCTTCGTCTTTCTCAAGCTCAAATCTTGTGGGGTATGTACAATAAGAAGAATGTTGATTATGCATATCTTCTGTGGGAGGACTTCATTTTCCAGATTGAGAACAAAAATACGAAGAAGGGCAATGCGATGTACTATCCTCGTTTCACCAAGTTAGTCGTCAACTTTGTCATGGATAAAGACCCTTCAATTCCTCGAAGAAACAAGGTCAATTGGCACTATGCCAGAGATGACCCAATGTTCACAACAATCAATGTCATCTCAAGGAATGAAGACACTCAGTTGTACGGGGCTATCTTACCAACAGAGTTAACAAACGAGGACATCCGCATCTCTGAATCATACAAAGAATATCATGCTATTGCTTCCGGAAAGATTCCTCCAAAGACGAAAGGAAGTAAGAAGAAAGCTGATACAGATACTACTATTAAGATGAAGCCTCCCACAGTCCCCAAAGAAAAGAAAGAAAAGAAGTCTGGAAAAGGAAAGCAGAAGACTACAGAGTTGGAGACTATCTCTGAGGCGGATTTGACAGAGGCTGAGCAACTCAAAATAATCACAAAAAGAAGCCGTCAAGAAACTCACAGCTCTCATGCCAGTGGTTCTGGTGCAGATGAAGGAACTGGTGTTACACCAGGGGTTCCCGATGCACCTGATTATGACTCAGAGGATGATATCTCCTGGAAATCAAGTGACGATGATCAAGATGATGAGCAAGCTCAAGATGATGAAAATGAAGATAAAAATGACGTTAATGAGACTACACAGGATGATGAAAATGAAGATAAAAATGACGTTAATGAGACTACACAGGATGATGAAGATGATGATGTTCATGACGAAGATGAGAACGCTCAAGCTGATGATGATGAAGAACAGACTGAATCAGAAGATGATGGTGATGATTTTATCCATCCAAAGCTCACAACTCATGATGATGAAATAATACATGAAGAGGAAACTGATGAAGATGATACTTTCGATCCTATCGTTCACACACCCTCTCATATTTCATCATCAGATGACGAAGACAGTGACAATGACGTTGAAGGGACGAATGTTGAAGGAGCAAAGTCGGATGAAGATGCTACATATGAAGAACAAGGAATGAGTGATCCAAAGATTTCCAATGCAATCTTGAGGAGAGATGATGTAATGACAGATGCTATATTGCCCCAGGTTTAAGCAACCCAGGAAATTAAAGACACTCATGTGACCCTAACTCCGGTAAATCCTGATGGTCAACAACAGAGCTCGGCTGAATCATCTGGCTTTGTCTCCAACATCGCTGAATCAAATAAAGATTTACGGTGTTGATGATATTATGAACAACTGCTGAGCACTCTCTAATTGATATCCTGTAACTGCCATTGTGGAGCAATCCTTCATGCACCAAACCAATCGCCCTCTGAAAGAAATCCTTCATATTCAATACCAACAACCACCAATTCTGACACCGGCTACTACTACAAGCTCCTCGCTACAAAATCTTCCTAACTTTGCTTCGTTTTTGGCTTTGATTACAGACTGAAAGCGTTAGAAGACAACTTCTCGGAATCAGGACAAAACATAATTCAATATGCTGAAGCGCTCTCCTCCATTCCTGGCATCATTGATCAATATCTAGCAAATAAAATGCAGGAAGCAGTGGATGTTGCAGTTCAATTGAAGTATGACAAAATTCGAGAAGAGTCTAATACTGCAAATCAACAATTCCTTAATTCAATCGATGAAGGAGTGAAGAAAATTATCAAGGAACAAGTCAAAAAGGAAGTCTCCAAAATTACTCCAAAAATCGAGAAGTTAGTAATCGATCAACTCGAGTCTGAGGTTCTGGTACGATCATCAAAGGAAGCTCAAAATATACAAAACATAACAACACGTTCTTGCTTGTGCTGCTAATCATTCAGAGTCTAGAGTCTGAAAAGCTCTAATTGGAAAGAATGGAAGCTAACAACTCTATCAACAAGGTCAGAATTTCAAAGGCAGCTCTACAAGGCATTAGTTGATGCGTATGAAGCCGACAAAATTCTGTTAGATACATATGGCGATACGGTCACAATAAAAAGACCTCGAGACGGGGCAGATGATGATCAAGAACCCTCCGCTGGAACAGACCGGGGGTCCAAAAGAAGAAGGTCAGGAAAAGAACCCGCTTCTACCAGTGCTCCAAGTGAAACGAGAACCACGACTGCATAAAAGACTACTACTACAGGTTCTAAGACTCACAAGCAATCTGCTAGCCAATCTACTCTGGTAGAGGAAACTATGCAAACTACTGATGTCTTTGAAGCACCTGCACACCAGGAGTTTGAAACAGGTGTCCATGATGAACAAGCATAAGAAGAGGTCCAACATCTTCCTGACTGGTTTCAACAACCGACACGACTACCTTCTCCTCATCATGCATGGAATAAGTCTGTTCCTGCCGTTCATGAAACTGTCCAACCTTGGTTAAGCAATCTGGCATGAAGACAAGACCCTCGAGAGTCATTCGATGAACTAACCGATAATACATTTGACTTCTCCGCTTTTGTGATGAACCGGCTAAATGTTAAAACACTAACACCTGACTTGTTAGTAGGTCCAACATTTGAGCTGATGAAAGGAACATGCAAAAGTTTGACTGAACTTGAATACTTTTGTGAAGAAGTCTACAAAGCCACAACAGAAAAATTAGACTGGATCAACCCCGAAGGCCACCAATATCCTCATGATCTGCGACAGCCACTACCGTTGGTTCCAAATTCTCAAGGTCGTCATGTAATACCGTTTCATCACTTCATCAATAACGACCTTGAGTACCTACGTGGTGGTGAGTCAAGCCGCAAGTATTCTACTTCAGTTACGAAGGGACCATGGTGCAGATTACGGGTATCAAATGGTAGATGGCTTTTTTTAAATGCCTAACTCAATGTGGAGTCAAATGATTTGTCAATACGACAAATTCGCACCTCTAGGGAATCTCACATTGGGCAAAATGCGAAGGACAGTTCTATGCATTTGCAACCTCAAGGGAATCAGCTCGTGACGTCTACTCAAAAAGACGGATTATTACTGTCACTAAGGTGGAAATAGTCGAATGGCAAAACTACAAGCATCTTGACTGGATTACTGTACGAAGGGATGACGACGTTCTTTACAAGTTCAAAGAAGGCGACTTACCTAGACTAAATGGTACCAAGACATTGAAGATATTGCTTCTTCTCTCGTGCAAGGAAAAGTGACAAATCTCAACGTTGAAGAACGTATTGCATTTAATGTCTCCTTAAGAATGTTCACAAGAAGCGTTGTCATCCAAAGGCGTGTGGAAGATCTTCAATTGGGTGTTGAAAGCTATCAAAAGAAACTCAACCTCACAAAGCCTGACACGTACAGATCCAATCTGAGAAGACGAGGGGGGGGGGGGGGGGGTGGGGAAAACGGGGGCCTTTTACTCCATACTCCGATACAAGAGGGATTCCTCTTGAGAACAAAGACAGAAGAAACAGATTGTATGCACATTATACGAACTACACAAGTTCAGCGATGGTTACTCTTCGATGATGTTCGACTGCTTAAATGTTCGCTCAAGGAATTAGAATGGAGTATCTGCCTCAGACTTTTGGAGCAAAGTGACAAAGCTAAATGCTAAGAGCTATGATTCAGGCCGATTGACAAAAGGCCTAAGACAAGGAGGATAATGAGGAGTTTGGAGAGATTTGTCGGTGGAAGACCATACGGGGGTGACCTACGGCTACTACAAAGGACCATATGATTTATCATATGTTGTTCTCATCTTAAAAAGGTCAATCCTCGTAAATACATTTATCTTGTGAATATGTTCATTACTAGTGTAGATTTTTGGTGAAAAATAAGATGTGCTCGAGTACAAATTTTTCAAGAATTTCTTAGTAAATTCAAAAAATTTCAATAATATATACTTGGCATTCTTCTCTATAATCCTCAATTGTTGAGGGTGGAGCAATAAACAATGTTCCTCAATTGTAGATATCTATTTTTTCCCGACACGGTTAATCAATTGATAATCCAAATATCAAGGGATTTAATCTTTTTGGATAAGGGGAGAAAATGTGATTAACCTGGACTTAATGTATATTGACAGAAGTGATCAAATAAAATGGACTCAATGCACTCCATACCTAGCATGTACTACGATTACGATGCACATGTTAAGGGGGAGCTTTTAGTGATGATGAAAAACTCTCAAAGTGTAAATCTTTTGATATTTATATCAAACACTTTGATTGAAATTTTCAAATGTTTTTGGAAGGATTGTGATGAAATACCAAAGGCGACCATGTTCCTAATATTTATCGAGTTTTTAAGGCGCGTTAGGCTTAGGTATTCAATCCCAGGATCCAGCCAGAACCGGAGGATCTACTGGGATATCCACTAGTTAGGTAGAAGTCCTTAGGGAAGATTAAAAAGGAGAAAATGTGAGAATCGGGAATAATGCCGACTGAGATGGAGCTAACACTGGAACAAACCCAACAAAGTGTTAGTTATGAAGTCTCGGTAAGCATTGAAGGGGTTGAAGAATGAAAAAGAAAATGTTAGGGATAAAGGGTGAAACTAAAGAAGCCCTCCATACACTTGGAAGAAACGGGTCGAATACATATGATGTCAGAAACACTCAGGGTAGTTGCCATTGAAGACAGCCATGGACCCAGTGCGCTCTGCACAAACCCCTCCCAGCACTCAAAGTCAGAATGACTTTGTTATTCAAAACTCACGGAGATTACACTCATTTCTATTAACTTTTTCTCTCCCTCCCCCCCCCCTCTTCCTCCCCACCCCACCCCGCACTCCGGAGTAGTTGATATTGAAAAGGTGGCACTCAGCTCCAGCTCAGATCACTAGAAAATCAAAAAGGTGCACTATTGTGTATTAGAGCCAAAAGAGATCATCCACTCAACTCCTATTAGCGACACTTGTCATAATTTAGCTTGTTATTTCACACAATGTGAATATCAAGTAAGATCATTAGAGTCATACGCAAGATCATGTGATTTCCCAGATATACAATCAGAGGTGAATTCATTCACATTGAAGATGGGGAAATCCTGCTTGAGCCAACATCAAAATAAGCTCCATGGTAGGTAACTTGTGCTTGACTTCTTTATGAATCAAACTTGTGACAATGGAAAAAAAACAATGGTTGCGATTCTATTATAGGAAATCAACTGTCGTTCCAGGAAATGGATCAAACGGTTGTTAATGAATTTTGAAATTGATTAACACTCTCGGGGTGTCACAAAAACATTTGTAGTGATACACAATTGATTTCCAATCAATTTTGCTATATCAATCGGTGATTTAGTACTCACTGGTTCACTCTTATTGGGTTGTGTGCTTGAGACGTTCCGATAATGAGGAACATGCTGAAGTACGCATGAATCTAATACTTATGTGTTAGAAAGATTCAATGCTACAGCTGGGAAATCCTATCAAGAAGATTCTTTTAAATTGAATTCTATTGATCACAGGTCTGATCCTCACGGATCTGAAGGTTACTACTACAAACTGGCGAATGACAAAGCCATTTTCCTTCCCCCTGCTTTAGTGCTAACTGTATTTTGTAGCCTATTTAAAATGGATGTGGTAGGAGATATGGATTCTGATTCCAGCTGGGCTCACAGATTTCATAGCCACATGTCATTACACGCCGGACAAACATAAAGACATCATGCAAGCTCAAAGTACATGTTTCAAGACTTCCCACTACTCTGTTACCGCAATCTTTCTCGAAGTGAGAAGTTTAAAGTTAAAGAATTTCAAGAAAGATGCACATTAAGCTTTCCTAAATCAACAAATAAGAAAGGTTTATGAGATGTCGGTCGAAGTCGCAAGTTCACAAGATGGACAAAGTGTACAGGATGTCGATGAGATTGTGCTTGGTTGATGCATTCAGATGCTCAAGATCACAATGTCAATACAAGTTCAAGGAATAAGCTACAATCCAAAAGTCAATGATCACTACAACATTATTCTCAAGAGATAGAGTCAAAAGGATCGAGCTAAAGACTATAAGACAAAGTCATAGTTATTGCTAGGCTTAAAGTTCTGTAAAATGGAGGACGCCCTTAGGGGGAGATTGTTGGAAACACAAAAAGTGTCGGTCACTTCCAAGTTGTAACAGGTCTTAGCTCGTAGTTAGTGTAATGATTAGATTAGTAATCTAGTCCGGCCCAAGGCCCATGGGAAGCCCATCATAGCCCATGGCCGGCCTCCATGTACTATATAATCCCTCTCCTAGCATTGGAGAGGGGTTGGTTGTTTCATTTTACCATATTTCATTTTATACAATTCATCCATTTTCCATTCAATCTCTCTCTAACATCACAACCCACATCTCACTATTGTTCTTGGCTTGATCATAAGATTACATTACTAGTATTCTACAGTTTGATCTTTCTAACTCTTATCTCTTGTCTTACAAATTTATGTTATTACTTATTGTCATATATTTACTTAACTAGATTGTTCATATTGTGTGTACATTGAGATCACATAAAATTGAATCTAACTTTTTATATGCAAACGTCACATTAATTTAAAAAGCGGTAAACTATTCAACCCTGTCACACCCCAACAAGGCGGAACCGCGAGGTGTAACATATTAATAAACATCACACAAGATGATAGATAAAACACCATACATGAATTAAGATAAAAGAAAATTATCCGAATTACAACATTCCCAAGTACAAGTTTAAAAAGTACAAATGACATTAATTTGAAAGAAAGTAGACATCTTGAACATGTCCAATTGCAATGCACTAAGTTTCTACTTTACGAATGTCACTTGAAAATCATGATAAAAATGGTCAACTATCGAAATAGTTGGTGAGCTCTCAAGATTATGCACCAAAAATGTAATTTTAAAAATAATGAGTAGATGTCCAAAACACAGTTCCCAATTCAATATTAGGTTGCCAAAACAAGTCGTTAATCCAAACTGATTCAAATTTCCAAAGACAGTTTTCATTACCCAACGTAACGTAATATAAATCAATGTATATGTATTCTATATTGTTTATGCGACGCACTACTTAAACGTATTCAACCTAAACGTTCCAAACATCCAATCAAGTTCCAGTTGCATAGTGTGACACAAACACTTAGTACTATGCACCCTTGTGCGGGGAGTGAGGAGGGACTAATCTCCTAATAGCGCTATCCATAAGTACTAACGTCTCAATCCCGTTGAGGGGGAAAGTAAGTTAATAGTAGTGGCGGGTTCCAAGCATCAAACAACATACATATCAAGCTCAAGGTTCAAAGTCCATCACGTTTCCAAAGTTCAACAATTTCAAATCAAGTTCCGTTCATTCAAAACAAGTTTAAGTTTCAAATATGCTCAAAAGATTAATTACTTCAAAGTAAGAGTATAAAAATGACACATCATGCATTCCACCCCAAAACATTTAAAGCATGTAAGAAAAAGAGAATGTGAGAAACTCACCGTAGATAGGAGTATCGATCGAGAAAATCAACAAAGGAAGAAGAATGTTGATAAGTGTAGAATACACATATCTATTTATGCTTAAAAAGGCCCAAATAAACCCAAAACGGATCAAAAATGGCAAAAATATGCTTGTATCTGAGTTTATTGTGTGCAGGTATGGATATGTCAAATATTGCAAGAAATCAGTCAAAAACGAACACGAGAACGGATGAGTGATCAAGAAGCTAAAGAAATCAAAGCCGAAGCCAGAGAGATCATGCCTCAGCCTTCTACAGTCTACTGCAGCTAAACCACAGTCAACCAAAGCCAAGATCCATTGTTTTATAAAGCACAAGGGCTGAATATGCAATTTCCCAAAGTTACTTTTATCTTAAAATAGTGCTTGCCAAACACAAGGGCCGGAAATGCAATTCCCTCATAGTTGTAAAAAGTCGCGGGTCTATACCCGGGTCAAACTACCCATGGTCCACCTTTCAACCAATCACATGCTTAGCCCCAACCCGATTACCCACAATTAACCCAACCCTAACCCGACCTAACCCACCCCAACCCGGCTACCCTTATAACCTCAATAACATTTACTGTACACCCATTTTTACCCAAAAACGATTTACACACTCACTCACACACGAACAACTCAAGAACACACCATGAACCCTAGTTTACAAACCACTCACCCACACCCTAATTAACCATGGGGTTAATGACCCCTTCACAACCCGTAACCCATCCATCACTTTCAATTAAACCTTAACCCATTCCACCCTGGCTGAAAGAAGAATTCTCATTGGGTGATGTGACATGATGGGATTATTGTTGTTACTGTAACATAGAACTGACACACGCTCTATGCTCATCACGATCCGTTTATATACTACATTAAATCCTACTGCTTACAAAGGCGAGAGAAGAGATAGAGGGGTCAATGAAAAGAGAGAAACGAAGGATTCGAGAATGAAGGTGGTTACGCACGAGCTTGGGTATGTCAAAAACCCGCCACTTGACTATTCAGCACTCGGAGTAGTAATTTAGTGGTGATTTTTATATATTTTTGTAGTAGTTTAAATTGTCGATTCAGTTTATTTTAGTAGTTATTTTAATGTAATTTCAATTTAATGTTATTTCATTTCGTATTGTAAGAAACTATTTCAGTTTTAATAAAAGATTTATTTCATATTAAGTTGTGTTTCATTTAAATTCTGTCGAAACTTTGGTGTTTGTGTTTGTTATTGAGTTCATATGATGAAGGCTTGATACCTATTGGAATTGGATGGCTGCTATGGTATCAAGGGGTGTTTTTAGATGCTGTTGGTCAGCTTATAGGTTAGTATAGGTTGTGATTGTGATATAAGGGCTTATGTGGATTAAGCCATAAGCCCACACTGCTTATTACTTTCTTGTTCATGCTAGAAAGCCAAGGTACACCTTATTTGATTTACATTTGTTCTATTTCTGTTTCCTTAATAAGCTGTGAGATTTGCTTATAGTTAATTAAGTAGATTTTGTTAAGTAGTGAATTTCTGTCAAGTACTTTGAATTTGCTTTGTTCATTTAGGTAGAATACTAAGCTGCTAAGAGCTTATAAGCTAATAAGCTCATACAGCTTATTTTAAAAAAGGTTAGAGTTAAGTTTTAGCTTATTAAAAAGTTAATAA
Source organism: Tanacetum coccineum (assembly GCA_026074375.1). NCBI lineage: Eukaryota > Viridiplantae > Streptophyta > Magnoliopsida > Asterales > Asteraceae > Tanacetum > Tanacetum coccineum. The sequence continues at coordinate 11,816 of BQNB010016405.1, forward strand.
GCTGTTTTAAATTAAAAAAGGATGCCGGTTGTTAAGTTTTAGAGGATTCAGGGGCCTGTCTTGCATATTTTGTAGTTTCTGTTAAGTTTAAAGTTACACAGTTAGTCCTTGTTAATTGCATAATTAGTCCTTTTAATTTTCATAGTTAGTCCTTTGTTAGTTTAAGTGTTAGTCTAGTTAGTCCCAAGTTCAGGGGACCTTTCTGCCGTTTAGTGAAACTTTGTGTCTTTTATTAAACTTTAAATTTACCCCGCCTACCCCCAAGTTTCACTTGCACTCTTTTGCCCCTTGTTCTTTTTATTTCCTTTTACTCTTTTTAATTTCTTTTTTAATATTAAATAAATTTTAGGTTTTAGTTTTTAATTAGCTAAATTACTTTTAATTAGATTTATAAAAATTAGGGCTTTTGTTTTTCATAAGTTTCTGCACTTTTTCTTTACTTAGTTTAGTTTTTATAAAATTTTTAGGATCAATAATTTTATTTTAAGTTTTTTTTAATAGTTTAAAAATCTTAGAAAATCCATAAAAATTAGAAAAAACTTTTCAGAAAAATAAAAAAAATAGTTTTCTTAGCTTTTATAATATTTTACATTTTTATAAGTTTAAAAATCATTTTTATAAATCTTTAAGATTTTATTTCTATTTGTTTGAATTTAATTTATGATTTAATTTGTGTTTAATTCATATATGAGAAATGTCGCTCTCAAAGAAGCCTTTAAAAATATTTTTTAATTTTCCTAATTTTCTTTAGGCGTATTACTATTGGTTAGGTTTAGGAATCTAGTTTTACATTTTTACAGGTGGTTGAATACTTTCTATTTTGTTTTCTTAAATGATGAGCATGAATTTCTAATTTCAGGTTAATTGTTTAGAGATTTGTGATTTAGGTTTTTGGTTTTAATCTGTGCCTTTTAATTATACAGATAGTTATAATTAAATCAAAAAATATCATTTCTTACTTTATTAAAGATCAGGATCCAAACTTAAACGAGGTATTCTCAGTGGCACGAGTCATTGGGGAATCGACACGGGTGAACATACTTGCCCGGTTTAATATACGTATTTCTATTTTGTAATATTATATATTTTTTGAGAGTGAATTTTATCAAGGGTAACTTGGTATCTGTTACTTAATTACTCTCGAGATTGATACTTATTTTATAATATATTTTACGCTAGTATATAAACTGTTTCGAACGCAGTTTTTTGGCAGCGCTGCTGGGGGGACTTGTGTAGCGATTCCTTCGTTTTGTGTTTGTCGATTTGGTTTGAAGATCCTTTTCGTCCTCTGAAAGTGTTAAGAATTTTGTCATAAGATCCAATAAGATAAATCTTAAATGAGTGGGGTGTGGAGTAGATTTAAGGAGAACACTCTCAATATAAGAGCGTAGATCGAGTTTAAAAATATTTTTCTTTTTCTTTTTAGTTATTAGTTATCATATTTAAAAGAAGATAAAAAAATAGAAAATCATATTGAGGAGGTGTGATGTAGAGACATGCTGTTAGATAGAGGTTACAGAAATATGGTGTGGTCTCATGGTGGAGAGGATTCGCGGAGAAAATTAGTAAATTTCCACCGACGCAAGTTGGGTTGTAAGACGCGTGCACGCCAACTCAAATTAATATCTTTCCATGACGAGGGATGTGATTGTGTCGTGATGTTGGTACCAATTTCGCGGTGTAAACTTGCAATTGTTCCCAACTCGTAATCAAAAGATTGGACTCTTGCCTTTTGTGTCTCTCGCGTCGTAAGGTCACCTTGAAAAAGAAATTTTCAGAAGCTAATGTGAAGTAGTTGATTATATTGGGTTAAGTCTCTTTCGTGTACCGTTTAAAATTCTCGCGATTCTCAGTATAGAAAATGAGCAAAATAAACTGATAAAAGCAAAGTGCGGTATACGAATTAGTGTACAATATGAGTTATGTTTTGTCTATATGTATGACAGTGTTAGTGTGGTGTTTTTTGGTCTCAGAGGAAGTTGTGGGTGTTGAAGGTTGTGTGGAGCCTAGATGACCGTCAAACATCTAAACTCTTCGGTAGACAATTGTTGAAGACAAACGTTGTTCCTCAATGGCCGACAATCGAAACGAGGCCCCATATGTTACAAGCACCCATCGAGGGGTATGAAGATGCTATAGTTATTCCACCGATCAATGCTAACAATTTCGAGCTTAAGCAACCTTTAATCAATCTTGTGCAAAGCAACAAATTTACGGGTAGACAAGATCCCCACAATCACCCTGATTGTGTGGTGTGTAAGGAAGAGTGTGAGGGTCACGCTTCAACGTGTTATGAGACTTTGCAGAGAGTTCAGAACACTTCTGTATGTAGTTTTTGCTTGTTTGTGCCCTTTTTTCTCTGTAGAGGTGAAGGCCTCCAGGATTGTGGTTTAAACTCCAAGAAGAACGAACTCATGATAATTCTCACATGGGACGAACCTTGTTATCAAATAATAAACAACATTTCCCACCTTCAAAAACCACTTACTATCGAAATGAGATCATTACTTTTTACCAGAAACCAAACGAAGCCTTTAATGAAGCATGGGAACGTTTTAAAGGACTCCTTCGTCAATGTCCTCACCATGGCTTTTCTGGATAGATAACTCTCCACAACTCGATACTTTTTATTAGAATTCTTTTGAATTCAAAATGAGTCCATATGTTGCGGAGTTAGGTTTCTGCAGAGGTGCTTGCTGAGAGGATATGTTTCTTTGCGGATGCGTAAGAGAGATGTGCTCCTCTACTTATGGTTAAGGATTTAGACGTAGAGTGGTGTTAGAGATTGAGAAGGAATTCAAACGTTTCGTTTACTCCAGAAGTCGTGTAGAATTGTTTTCAGATGTGAGTACGGATGCTCCTCTTTCTAATTCTTCATCTCTATTAATTCGTTGTTGCGGTGATGTCACAGAGAGATTTAGGAGACATTATAGCCGTCTGTGTGTCTTCTGCGCGGAGGAGATAAGGATGAGCATGTAGTCGCGCTCAATGATTTGTAGAAGATGTGGCGCAGAAAGAGAATGATTGAGGTTTTCTCAGAATGAGAAAGTCTTTAGGGTGTTACCTCTTGTGACTCTAGGGCGCGAGTCAAGTGAGCGAGTTAGTGAGGGAGAGTATGTGTGATTCTCGCACATTTTGTAGGGTATTCTTCGTCGAGAGAGTGATCGCAATATTGGTTTATGAACAGGAGTTGGTACAGGGTTGTAGAGTACTACTCGACTGGTGGAATCGATTTTCCCTGTTTTTTTCATGTCAGAGTTTATGTGCGCAAGAGTTTATCGCTACAAGAAATACTAATAGATGAGCTGGAGGGATCGCGATTGGTAGAATGTGTCGTCGCCAGATATGAAGAGAAGAGAAGATCTCTCGCGCAGTCGGGAGTAACCTTGTGTGCTAAAAGTTTTGGCAAAGTTCATAGATAGTAGTGATTTACTCGCTATACTGGTTTGCGCGGAAGAGTCTGATACCTACGGACTGGTCTTCGCGCGCGCGCAGAAATCTGCGCGGCCTAGATCGAGCTCGCGCTAAAGAAATTCGGTTGATGTTGTAGGGACTGCAATTGGTGCGTGCGCTGGATTTATTCGAGGATATTCAGCCATAGGGAAAGACGGTTAGTGAACGCGCAAACGCTGTGAATCGCGCAAAACCTCGCGGTCGCTAGAAGAAACGGAATCAAAATCAAGTTTCATCAAGCTTGCAGCTCATCTGTGTACATTAAGACACAGCGGATGAACGCGGCCAACCAACACCAATCAATCAGTTGTTCGCGTGCATCTGTGACACGAACTCCTCCTCAAAATAGTGTTTCTGGAAACAGATTTTGAAAACTACTGCTGCAGAAGTTGGGTGGCAGCGAGATAACGGATGGCGCTCGACTGCGCAGGTGTGAAGAGCATCGGTTCAGCAAGTAGAAGTTATCAGAAGGTCAAAGAATTTGCAGACATCAAATGGCTAATGTTCGAGTTTGTTGAGCATAGGTCTCTCTGTGGTTGGAGGAATTGTGTTGCGCTGCGAGCGCTCGCCTCAGGTGGGTTAGGGAGGGTTCAAGGTCCGTAGACTCTGTCGAAGATTCAGGACCTCTTCATGTAAACCGATAACTAAACCTCGTCAGCAAATTATTGCTATCACACAAAGGGAGCGTAAGATTTGGGAAGAACCTTTCGATTCCTCTTGTTCTACACCGATGTTTAAAACTCAAAAAGAACTGGAACTCGCTGCTGCGAGATGATTAACGCCTATGCTCGGAGACGTCAGAGACTGGAAAAAGTGCAAAAAGTTTCCGCTCAAATTTAGGAGAAGATATCAACGCGAAATGTCCCGATTCGTTACGCGAGGGGGGGACAGAAGATTCTATTTTTTCGCTTGGAAATGTCGCCGAAAACCTCAAGAGAGAGGAGTAGAGAGTAGAAAGAGAAAGATAACGGTTTGTAGATTATTGTGATCCTGTATTTAAATTCTTGGAATTAGCAGATTTGAGGAAGCTTCCTCGAGCTATATCCCTGAGTGGGATGGTGATGGTTGTGTAGATAGCGAGCTCGCACGATAAGTTTAGATATTGCGATTTGTGCTCAATATAGGCGGTTCTGCTAAGAAGAGTTAAACAACTTCGTTTAGAGAATCTGGATTGATAGATTGCTCTTGTCGAATGCCCAAAGTTTAACAACTGGTTAAGCTCATTGCTAAGAAACAAAGAGAAGTTGAGGAGATCGCTATCAACAACCGTGAATGCTGAATGTTCTGCTATCATCATGAACAAAGTTCCCGAGAAGCTCGAAGATCCGGGAAAATTTCTTATCCCATGTGCTTTACAAGAACTTGATAGGACTAGTGCTTTAGCCGATTCCGGAGCTAGCATTAACCTTTTACCTCATTCTATCTACAAGAAACTTGGGCTTGAAGCTTTGACTCCTACTCGAATGACACTCGAGCTTGCCAATCGTTCCATTACTCACCCAATGGGCATAGCCGAGGATGTTGTAGTTAGAGTTGATGGTTTCACTTTTCTTGCGGATTTTGTGGTGGTTAATTTTGAACCCGACCCGAGAGTGCCTATTATTTTAGGAAGACCCTTCCTTCGCACCGCAAAAGCTCTCATTGATTTGTACGAAGAAACATTGACTTTAAGAGTAGGAAAGGAAGAACTTGTTTATTATGCCGATAAATCTAAGAAAAACAAGGATAAGCATTTTGTTCACGCCATTTCTGTAATCGATTTCTCAAAAGATGATCCGTTTAGTGGCAGTACCACTACTCATTCTGATGATCCTTCTCCTAGTTCTTCTCCGGTGAAGACTAGTGATAATCTTGAGGAGTTCGCCGATGAACTCACTCTTCTTAAAAAAGATGTTCAAGAAGGAAATTTTCAAGATCATTCAAATCCTCTTTTTGAATTTGATGACAATTTCAAATCTAGCACCATAAATCCTCTTTTTGATGAAATGGAAGAAGATGTCGAGATCAAAAATTCCAACGTTTCTGATGAACCAGTTTTACTCAACACACCTTTATCCGATAAGGTTGAGTGTTTTACTCCAGAAGACGATATTGATGAGATCGATGCTTTTCTTGCCATAGAAGTTTCTTCTAACTTTGAGGAAGGTTATTTCGATTCAGAAGGAGACGTAACTTTTCTTGATAATCTGCTTAGTGATGATACTACCCATAATCTCGCTTCCGAAGTGATTTCCGATCATGAACCAGAACAAAATGAATCTTCGATTACTTTTTCTCCAAGAAGTGATCCTCTTCACCATGAGTTCGCCGGAGAAGTCATTACACTTCCTTCGAGGAATGATCGTGAATTTAGGGAATATCTTAGTCTTATGACAGTGCTTTGTGAGATTTCAACTTCCCGGTCATAGGAAAATGTTCATCAAAGTTCAGTTATCGAGTCTCTTCCCGTATCTCCTATCCCCGTTGAGGATAGTGAACCCGTTCAAGAAGAGATCGATATTTTCCTTGTTCCAGATGATTTAATTCCGCCAGGTGTTGAGAATGATGATTCCGAAAGCGAAGATGAAGAGTTATCTAACTTTGATTATCAAGATGATCCGTCAATTCCTCGTCCTCCACCGGAACCACCGGATGTTGAGAAATGTTTTGAACCCGAAGCGGTTATTTTGATAACCAAAGTATTTAAGGGAGTTTCTAAACCACATGATTTCATGATCGTTATTTTACCCACCCTTGTTTCAGATTTGACGTTCATTCTCTTTCTTCCTTTATTTTTCTCCTTCGGGAGTGAAGACGCCATTTTTGATCTCGCCATCGTCACGTTTTTAGAGCCGGTGGCATTTTCAATGGAAGTTCCTTGTTCTAAGTGTTGCTCTCCCTAAGGACGAATTAATTCAGGGACCGAGTCAAGCTTGTGACTCGGTGACCAAAAACAAGCCGCTTCGTGGGAGTTCACCCCATGCTTATCTATTTTCTTTCTATTTTCTTAAATAATGTGTTGAGATGTGTTGTGGCTATCCTCTTCTGGTTTTTCGTTGTTTGTTGTTTGTACTTGTGCATTTTTGCAGGATTGAACCAACAATTTCTGAAGCTTCTCGTGTCCGGTGTTGTATCCCGTTTCACTCAAGCTTCTCATCCTTTGTTTAAAATTAGTTTGGGGAGATCCGATATACTTTCATCTTATCGATTCACGTCTATCTTTGCATAATTCATAAACGGCTTAGATTTTCGTAGAGACCCGCTTTTAAACATTGAGGACAATGTTTCATTTTAGTTTGGGGAGGGAATCTGTCGATTTGATGTTGCTTGCTTATTGTTTTGTTCTCACGTACCCGTTTTCCCACAAAAATAGCAAAAATTTTAAATTTTTAAGTTCTTATTTGTAGTAAAAAAAATGAATATATATATATATATATATATATATATATATTAGTAGTTGAAAAGAAAAAAAATAAAAAAATAATAAGTGTTAAGACACGAATGTAGGTTTTCCGTTGGTGAGAATAAGAAGTAATTTTTGACCCGATAGAACGTGTTGAGTTCTAGCTTTATCCCTTAACATTTAATGATGATAGTTTGTGCTAGTCTCGTGTAGACTTGAAATCATTAGTAAATGAAGACTTGTGCTAATCTCAAGTAGATTTTAAATATGCCAAGTTGGATTTTATATAGGCTAAGTATTTGCGAATCTCTTTATTAGAGGTTTTAAATTGCAAAGAATAAGATATGATAGTGTTGATTACGTATTAGGATGCTAAACAAAGTTTATTTGGAAAACTTAAAAGCTTTTAAGAATAACTTGTGGTTTTTCTTCCCCGAAGTTCTTAAAATGATTAATTATACGTGTTCTCTTTAATTTTTACAAATTAGAGTTTTACTCTTAAAAGTCTAATCAACATATTCAGAGAAAAAGCTTTATCGATGATGAAGTCAAACATCATTTGTAAATAAGAATTTTAATTCAAGTTTATACTTTGGTTTTCTAAAACGAAATTTTTTTATTTGCAAAAATAATGTGTTGAATATATATATAAAAAAAATAAAACAAAATAATAATAAAAAAGAAAAAATATATATATAAAAATAAGAAAAAAAGAAATGAAGTTGGTGAATAAAAAGGATGCAAGTTATAAATCCTTAGTGTTAATAATTAATATAAATTGGAAACAATTAAGAGAGTCTGGAAACCGATTAAGCAAACTCTGTTTGCAAATAGCAAGCCTCAGTGGAAGCCCACTGCACATTCTCATTGTTGAGAAGTATCCCTTTAAATAGGAATCATGGAATCTACAGAAAGTCAATAGAAGCTACCCCGAGTGCTAGTTCTAGCCCTCAAATAACTATGGTCTCTAGGTTTACTGACCATAAACTTAGTGATCGAAAGGCAGGTTCCAAAGGGATCTCTGGAATTTTTTATTGTTAACTAACCGGAACCCTTCAGGGCATCCTATCACCGTAAATGTTTGTGTTATATCGCAGTAGTACAAATTGTCTATGGATCTAGATTCTGATCGCTCAAGACTCTGACCGGTGATCGTGCACGTCTTATCAACTTTTAGAAAAGTTCATTGGTACAGTGAGATTTGCTATATAATCCCTCTCCTAGCATTGGAGAGGGGTTGGTTGTTTCATTTTACCATATTTCATTTTATACAATTCATCCATTTTCCATTCAATCTCTCTCTAACATCACAACCCACATCTCACTATTGTTCTTGGCTTGATCATAAGATTACATTACTAGTATTCTACAGTTTGATCTTTCTAACTCTTATCTCTTGTCTTACAAATTTATGTTATTACTTATTGTCATATATTTACTTAACTAGATTGTTCATATTGTGTGTACATTGAGATCACATAAAATTGAATCTAACTTTTTATATGCAAACGTCACATTAATTTAAAAAGCGGTAAACTATTCAACCCTGTCACACCCCAACAAGGCGGAACCGCGAGGTGTAACATATTAATAAACATCACACAAGATGATAGATAAAACACCATACATGAATTAAGATAAAAGAAAATTATCCGAATTACAACATTCCCAAGTACAAGTTTAAAAAGTACAAATGACATTAATTTGAAAGAAAGTAGACATCTTGAACATGTCCAATTGCAATGCACTAAGTTTCCACTTTACGAATGTCACCTGAAAAGCATGATAAAAACGGTCAACTATCGAAATAGTTGGTGAGCTCTCAGGATTATGTACATAAAATATAGTTTTATAAAAGAGTAGATGTCCGATAATAGTTTGCCAACTCGATGGCAAGTTATCAAAAAACAGTTGTCTAAACCGATATAAGTTTCCAAACAATTCGAGAGTCCCAAACAAATCAAGTTTTCAAAACAGTTCCCGTTACCCAAAGTAGCATAACACAAATCATTGTATATGTATGCTATGGTGTTTATGCGAGGCACTACTTAAACGTATTCAGCCTAATCATTCCAAACATCCAATCAAGTTTCAGCTGTATAGTATGGCATAAACACTTAGTACTATGCACCCTTGTGCGGGGAGTGAGGAGGGGCTAATCTCATAATAGCGTTATCCATAAGTACTAAAGTCTCAATCCCGATGAGGGGGATAATGAGTTAAAAGTAGTGGCGGGTTCCAAGCATCAAACAACATACATATCAAGCTCAAAGTTCAAATTCCATCACGTTTCCAAAGTTCAACAAGTTCAAATCAAGTTCCATTCATTCAAAACAAGTTCAAGTTTCGAATATGCTCAAAAGATTAATTACTTAAAAGTAATTGCATAACAAACGACACATCATGCATTACACCCCAAAACATTTAAAACATGTAAAAAGGGGAATGTGAGAAACTCACCGTAGATAGGAGTATCGATCGAGAAAATCAACAAGAGAAGAAGAAAGACAACAACGATCTCAACTGCGACCTATAATAATAGTGGTCCGCGTATAAGAAAATATGATTATAAGAAGGTGCATATTTTGCATAAGTATAAATATATATTCCGACATACATGTAAATCTTATATTGTAGAATCCATGTGCGCACCAAACTTACTTACTTATACGCACTAAGTGTTACGTCTTAGGATTTTATTCCATTTTTAACCCGTTCCGACTAATATGAAATTTTAATGAAAATTACTCATTTTAAAAGATTATGATTTTTGACACGACCTACCAGTGCATGTCTACTTATTAGTTGCCGTTTAGTTTTTGTCAAGGTATTTTACGCCTAACCATTTTCTCTAACACTAATTGACCCATAAGTTTGACTCATCAAAAACGATTCGTCGTAAAGCACTTTTAAACTTAACTAGCCTTGCGAAAAAGTAAAACGACATTCTGAGCAACTTTTTAGTTTTACCCGAGACCCGAAACTCGACAAAAAATGACGAAAATACCCTTTTCACAGGTCTGATGTAACTAAAAAAAAGAAAAACGCAGAACTTATTTTAAGCTTTTCGACCCGCTAAATTACGTTTTCACGACTCGGACTCTAAAGCTTTTTGAAGCAAAATGACGCTTCAGACAACTTTTTAGTTTTAGCCGAGATCCGAAAACCAACAAAACATGACCAAAATACCCCTGCAAGTTTCTGCAGAAACTTACATTTAAAAAAAACGCATATTTACTTTTAAGTTTTAGACCCGTCATTAAGCATTTTTAGACTTAGTTAGCCTCGGGAAAAAGTAAAAAGGCCTTCCGAACAACTTTCATGTTTCGGCCGAAACGGACCAGGAAATGACAAAAATGCCCTTTTTCGAATCTGACAGCAACGACTATTTTCAAATAAATGCAGAATTTTGGTAAAACATTTTTTAGACTTCTTTTGACCATAAAAACTTCGTTTTTGAGAGTTACGGGTCGTGCCTTATATCGAAACAAAGCTTGGAACGTCCTCTATCAAATTTCTAAAACCGATTTCAGTTTTAACACTTTTGACTTTGCCGAATTAGGTGTCTAATTTTCTGATCTAAACAGGTATCTTTAAACCCCTTCAATACTTCAATTTCACGCGTCGCGAACATCGCCAACGCTCCTAAACTAGCCTATCTCCTTCCACTAACACCTCAAACCAACAATCTACCTCAAAACATAAAATGCAACACAATCCATGGATTCTCAATATAAAATTTAATACATGCACACAATATGTAATTCAATCAACATAAAAAGGTAAACAAAAATACTTACAAACAATTAGGAATGCAAGAAAAATCAAAACCCACAAACCCTCTTGGGTTTCTTGTTATTGCCGAATTCAAACAACCCTCAAAAATAAAAACAAAAACTTTTTATTGTTCCAAATCTTGTAAAATCACTTGCATTCAAACCCTTATTACTCCAATTACCCTCAATTAGATCAAAGCCCTTCAAAATTAATAATCAAGAAAATCAAGAACTTGTGGAAATCTTATGCATGGTGGATTTTAATTAAAAAGAGTGACGGGGTTTAGTTTATAATTGATTTGGGATGAATGGGATGGATTTTAGGGATTTCTGGTGATGATGTTGGTGGTTTTAGAGGGAGTTGCGTCGCACAGTAGGGAGAGAAGGAGGGGATGACAGAGTTTTTTTTGGCTGTTGGATTTGTGTGTTTTTTATGGAAAAAGTGGAGTAATGATGGAATATATATATATAAGGGGTTAATAACTAGTTAGCTTCCATATTTATAAAAAAAATTAACGGGACTTTGGTTTGGTTTTGGTGTAACCGGCCCCTCTTATGGGCTTGGGTTCATATTGTTATTTTTTTGTTAAATTTGTATTACACAAAAACTTATGCCTAAACTTTGAATTGACATGTTATAATTTGTAAAAACATGATTTTGACGCGGTTTCGGCCAAACGTGGGAAAAGTCAAAAAGTACTAAAATAAAAATAAATGAGCTTTCGAGGCTAAAATATGGAGTTGTTGATTTCTCGATCGTTAAAATGAATAATTACGCGAATATTTAAAACGACGATTTTTACTAAATCGACTAAGAATAATAAAATAGATTCTATAAAATTAGAAAATAGAATTTAAAGCTCGGGATAAACATTTATGTGAAACTTGAGTTGCACCAAAATCAAGCGTTAAATGCTAAGAGTAATGTAACCATATAAAAGTGACTCCATAAATAATTAAGAGAGTCTAATATCATATGTTTGCTTTCGGTTACTGACCTTAAAATTGACGGATGTCACAATCTTCCCCCGTTAAAGTGAATTTTGTCCTGAAATTTCAGATGCTCGTCCTAGACCGTAGCGATCGCGAACAGTTATGGATACTTGCGCTTCATCTCGTCTTCTCGTTCCAAGTAAACTCTGGTCCTCGTCGAGAATTCCATCAAACTTTTACAATAGGAATCCGACTCCTTTTCAGCTTCTTGACCTCACGGTCCATGATTTCCATAAGTTCTTCAACAAAATGTAGTTTGCCGTCGATCTTGAATTCTTCTATCGGTACGTGCAAATTTACGTCGGCCAGGCATTTCTTCAAGTTTGACACGTGAAATGTGTCATGAATTCCTACAAGGTCTTATGGTAAGCGCAGCTGATAAGCTACTGGACCGACTCGTTCTACAATCTCGAATGGTCTTACGTATCTTGGTGAAAGCTTGCTTCTCTTACCGAAACGTACCATGCCTTTCCAAGGCGACACTTTGAGTAGAACTTTATCACCGACACTGAACTCTAACGACTTTCGTCGATTATCGGCATAGCTCTTCTGATGATCTCGTGCAGTCTTTAATCTTTCCTTAATTTAAACAATCTTGTCGGTGGTCTCCTGGATAATTTTCAGTCCAATTAGCTTGCTTTCTCCTACTTGTGCCCAAACGATGGGTGGTCAACATTTCCTCCCATACAATGCTTCAAATGGGGAACACTTCACTCTCGAGTGGTAACTGTTGTTATATGAAAATTCTACCAAGGGTAGATCAGTATCCTAGTTTCCTCAAAAGTCAGTTGCACATGTCCTATGCATATCCTCCAATGTTTTCATGGTACGCTCACTCTGACCATCGGTATGTGGATGGTAAGCGGTACTCATATCTAGTAGCGTCCCTAATGGTTTATGTAGCGATTGCCAAAATCGTGATGTGAAACTTACTGTCATGATCAGATAGGATTGACCCAAGCACACCGTGCCTTGCCACGATCTCGTTGATGTACAACCTTGCAAATATTTCCATTTTGTAGTCTTCACGGTTAGCTAAGGAATGCGTAGATTTGGTCAGTTGATATACAATGACCCAAATCGCGTCGTGTCCGCTACTGGGTCTTGGTAATTAGGTTACAAAGTCCATAATGATCTTCTCCTATTTCTTGTTAGGAATCTCTAGCCGTTTAAGCAACCCCAAGGGTTTTTGATGTTCTACTTTGACTTTAGAGCAAGTCAAACGTTGTACTAACGTAAATAGAAATATCCTTCTTCATTTCGGGCCAGCAATATAAGACTCGTAAATCATAGTACATCTTGTCTGCTCCAGGATATACGGAATACCTTGTAGCATGGGCTTCATTCATTATCAAAGTTCTCAAATTGCCATAAATTGGCACCCAAATTCATTCAGCAAGATATAATCTGCCATCTTCTTTTCTCTTAAACTGTTTATCCAATCCTTTTAACATTTCTACTGAAGTGTTGACGCCTTTGGAAGCTTCTCTCTGAGCTTCTAGTATCCTAGCCTTAATGCTAGAGTGAATTGTCATGCTCATAGCTCGAGCTCGTCTCGGTTTCATCAATTCCTTGATGCTCAATGCATTAGCTACTACGTTCGCTTTTCCTGATGGTAGCGAATCTCGCAGTCATAATCGCTGAAAAGTTCTATCCATCGCCACTAACGTATATTTATTCCTTTTTCATCAAAAATGTGTTGAAGGCTCTTATGATCAGTGTAAATAACGCTCTTTGTTACATACAAATAGTGTCTCCAAGTTTTGAGAGCAAATACTACTACGCCCAACTCTAAATCATGAGTGGTGTAGTTCTTCTCATGAATTTTGAGCTGACTGGATGCGTATGCTATCACTTTGTTTCTCTGCATCAAAACGCAACTAAAACCTTGAATCGAGGCGTCACAGTAAACTCTACAAATCATCCTAATGCCTTAGGGGAAGTTCCAGAATCGGAATCACAACAAATGTCCCTGATAATGGCTAAAAAGTGAAAAAAAAAAAAAAAAAAAAAAAAAAAAAAAAAAAAAAAAAAAATAAAATAAAATAATGGGGGGGGGGGGAAAAAAAAAATAAAAAAAAAAAAAAAAAGAAAAAGAAAAGCGATCTCCTACTCATCACCCCACTCGAACTTCTTGTTTTTCTGAGTCAACAGGGTGAGAGGTTTTGCAATCTTCAAGAAATTTGCAATAAATCGCCTATAATATCCTACCAATCCTAAGAACGAACGGATCTCGGTTGCGGTCTTTGGGGTTTTCCAATTTTTCATTGCTTTAATTTTGCTGGGATCCACATGTATACCTTCACTATTCACTACATGTCCGAGAAAATAAACCTCTTGTAGCCAGAATTTGCATTTCGAAAATCTCCCAAACAATTTCTCTTTTTCAAGCAACTCCAATACCAACCTTAGGTGAACTTTGTGCTCCCCTTTAGACTTCGAATAAATCAGGATGTCGTCAATGAAGATGATGACAAACTTGTCAAGATACATCTTACATATGCGGTTCATAAAGTCCATGAAGACCACATGAGCATTAATCAAACCGAAAGGCATGACCGTGTACTTAAAATGTCTGTACCTCGTCCTTAATGCAGTTTTGGGAATATCTTCTTCGCGTACTCTCAACTGATGATAGCCAATTTGAAGGTCTATTTTAAAAAAAATACGGTGACCTTTGGATTTGATCGAACAGGTCATCGATCCTAGGAAGAGGGTAGCGGTTCTTAATAGTTAGCTTGTTCAGCTCTCGATAGTCTATCCACATACGGAACGAACCCTCCTTCTTCTTAACAAACAAGACTGGGGGCTCCCCAAGGTGAAGATCTAGGTCGTATGAAACCTTTTTCTTAGAGCTCTTTAAGTTGGTTGGACAGTTCTTGCAGTTCCATAGGTGCCAAATGATAAGGTGATTTTGCGACAGGCATAACTCTAGGAATAAGATCAATGTGAAACTCTACTTCACGAGATGGGGGTAAACCTAGTAGATCTTCTGGAAACACGCTAGGAAAGTTACGTACATTAGGGATGTCTTCGAGTTTCAGCTCAATTGCTTACACAGTCTTTAACTATTTCAGTTTTCCTTCTGGATGTTCTAATCTCTCCGTTGGATAACGGAATTTGGACTATTTTCTCATAATAACTATCTTAGCTCTAGGCCTTGACAACCAATCCATTCCTACGTTCACGACGAAACTACCATGTCCAAAAGGAATCGAGTCGATGATGAACGTATGACATTCTAGTTCTAGTCCACATCCGCGGACAATCTTGTTGGTTTCTAACTTTAGACCGTTAGCAATTTAAATTTCCTAATCGGGGTTTATAGCACTAGGTTTGGAGTTACTCAATGGAAAGAAGTTGTAGAAATGAAACTAAAATAGGCATCGGAATCAAATATTACGGTAGAAAATTATCGATGAAAGAAAAAGTACTCGTCATGACGTTTAGATCTTGCTGGGCTTCCTTAGCAGCAATGGAAAAACTTCTAACACGGACTGGTTTCTATTTTTCTTATAATTGAAGGAGCTAAACCTTGAATGTAGCGATCAATGCGCTTGCTTTCTAGAGTTACCGTGTACGAAACTAGTCTAGCCAACTCATGAAATAGGGTTATGTACTTATCAACATCAGCTGCATTCATAACATGATTCTAGATCTCTTCTTTAAATTTCTTGATTGCATTATCTAGAAAATATTCCTCCCTTTACAACTTCTTTAGGTCTTCCCAAGGTTAGGCTATAGCAATTGCCCGACCTCTTGTCCAAACTAGTGTGTTCCACCAAGTTAAGGCGCGACTTTGCAGCATACAAGTCTCGAATTCGACTTGGCTTTCTGTTGGACACTTACTAATGTAGAGCACAAATTCAATTTCTTCCAACTATGATAGTAGGCCAACTGCTCTTTCAGTTCCAAAGAATTCCTTAGCACCACAAGACTTGAATGTCTTGTAACTGCAACCTTGCGTGTTGCCTACTTAGTTTGTCCTTATCTCTCTTGCTTCAACTTAAGGTCATTATCATTTTAGTAGAGTATACCTCTTTTAACTTCTCATAAGTCAAATCGATCAACGACTCAAATTTCCAGTGAACAAAGCTAGTATCTGCTCTAGGTTCGCTTGGTACGAATGTACCTTGATTGGTTTCTACCATTCGTTCCTGAGTTGCGCGTGTTTCTTCTCGTAGGTATGGTTTTAAACAAGTTATGTCCACACAATTATTTGAGTAATTACTTTGACCAAAGTATAATTCGAGTAGCGTACATATATATGATGCAGCTTTAAATGTAACGAAATAACATTCATTCAAACAAAGATGGGACGAAAGTTTATATAGAGAAAAGAGATGGACGTTCTCACATATGTGGTTTTAATTCTCCAATAATGATTGTTATCCAAAAAGATACGTCTTCAAAATTTTGTATTTCGTAGTAACCTCCAACAAAGTTGGGTTTTCAACATAAATCATGATAAAAAGTTTTTGACTAAAAAATATATTTCAAGTAACGCATAATAAAGAAATTTTATTTATTTATTTATTTATTTTAATTTTTTTAAGTCATAATAAGGATTTCTAGAATTTGAAGCCATAATCAAATTTTCCAAAAATTTGAAGTCAAATTAACCGAACACGATGATACCGACACAAAAGAATTTATTTTTTGATAATAAAAACATTTTTCCAAATACAGGTTGACACTAATACACAATAGGGCAAATTCTACGAAAATTTGTGACGAAAATTTTCCGTAGCAAATTTGCAATGGGTTTGCAACATATTTGCAACGGATTAGCAATGACACGAAAATCCGTTGCAAAAATT
This sequence comes from Tanacetum coccineum, assembly GCA_026074375.1. NCBI lineage: Eukaryota > Viridiplantae > Streptophyta > Magnoliopsida > Asterales > Asteraceae > Tanacetum > Tanacetum coccineum. The sequence goes on from BQNB010016405.1 coordinate 28,240, forward strand.
AAAGTAATTTCTTTTATATTTATTTTAAAATACTCCGTTGCAAACCCGTCAAGTTTATTTGAAATTTGTAATGGATTTGCAGCGGAGTATTAAAAAATATATATAAAATATAATATTATTAGCTTCCATTGCAAAATCGTTGCAAGATTTTAAATAATTGTTATGGATTTGCAACAGAAAAATTATAATATTTTAATTTCTATTTATTTTTAATTATCCATTGCAAAATCATTTATGAATTTGTAACAAAATATTTAAAGTTAATATAAAATAAAATATTATTTGTTTCCATTGGAAAATCGTTGCAACGGTAACCAATAATTGTTACGGATTTGCAACGGTAACGAATAATTGTTATGGATTTGCAACATGTACCAATAAAATGTGTTTTTTTACTTGTTTTCAATATTTTGTGGATATTTTCGTCGTAAATTTTGAAATACTTGCTATATTTTTGTAACATATAATGTTTTTATTTTTTTATATATTTCAAATGAAAATTACTAAATAATTTGCTACAGATTTGTAACGGATTTGTAAAATTAATCATTTCTAACTATTCAGTGTGAATCCATATAGTATTCTGTTATGTTGTAGTGAGTTGTACTTGGTGTTTTATGTGTTGCAATGAATTTGTGTTATGTATTCGTTGGTTGTTAAGTTACATGTTCTAAGAAGCTATATTGTAGCTAGTGTATTGGGTTGTATCAAGTCGACATCGGTTGAAAATTATTGTATTATGTTGCTTGACGTAATGTGATATGTATTAGTCATGTTTAGTCTTGTTTGTTAAAATTAAGTGTATTGTTCATAATTGTCTAATCGGATAAATAAGGAAGATGGTTAACTTGTGTGTTGAATACGTGGGAGCGAGATTCTTGTATTGAATATCATCATGCATGGAAGTAAAATAGGGGATTTCAAATATTCCATGTTCTAGAGAGAAATAGGGAATATGTATACATTTGCTAGGTGGCGAAAATGTTCAATATGATCACATTTGTTCATGAAACCGTTAGACATTCGTACATGTTGCTACTAACACGTATGAAATAAACAATATTAAACATACCAATACACTTTGAAAGCCATAGTATGAACCAATTAATTGTGTACATCCCATCACTTATTTTTGACATATGGGGTATCAACTTTATGGGACCATTCCCAAAATCATATAAATTTGAATACATTTTAGTCGCTGTCGATTATGTTTCTAAATGGGCCGAAGCTTAAGCTCTTCCAACAAACGATGCCAGAGTTGTTATTTCATTCCTGAAAAAATTCTTCTGCCATTTTAGAATGCCCAAACTTCTCATAAGGGACCGAGGAACTCATTTCTGCAACAAAATAATGGAAAAAACTATGAAAAGATATGGAGTTAACCACCATTTCTCTACATCTTATCATCCTCAAACGAGTGGACAAGTTGAAAAATACTAAAAGAGCCCTTAAATGAATCCTTGAAAAACTGTGAAAGATAATTCAGCTATCTGGTCAAGAAAACTCGATGACGCTCTATGGGCTCTTCGAACTGCTTACAAAACACCAACCAGAACCACACCATACAAACTTGTATACGGTAAAAACTGCCATCTACCGTTTAAAATTAAACACCGTGCATACTGGGCCCTGAAAAATTGTAATCCGGATCTCACTGATACTGGTGAGAATAAAATGTTCCAGTTACACGAGTTACATGAATTCCAACATCAAGCATATGAAAACTCTCGTTTATATAAGGCAAGAACCAAAGTCTGGCACGATAGAAAACTCAAAATGAGAAAAGTGTTCAAACACGGAAACAAAGTGCTGTTATTTCATTCTAAATACAAATTCAAATAGTCGAAACTCAGATCTCGTTGGCTAGGACCATACGTAGTGAAACACCAATATCCATCCGGATATGTTGAACTATATGGAAAAGATGGAAAAACGTTTACTGTTAACGGCCATCGACTCAAGCTATACCATGAAGAAGATAAAGACCCAAGGGAAGAACTCACTCCCTTCTTTCTCAAAGAATGAAACCAAGAAGTACGAGTCTAGCTAATGACTCTCTAAAAAATTAAATGCTTCTCGGGAGGCAACCCGTGCTTTCTCTTAAATCTAGAGGAGTCCCTCCTCTTTTGTTTTCTCTTCTAAAAAAACACCAAAAATATTTTCTTTTTGTATGTTTTGTTTGTTTACTCTTATGCAGGTAATAGAGATTAGACTTGGAAATTATGGCGTTTTTTGAAAGACAAGTTCTCTCGCAGCTATTGATCGTGTCAATAGTATATATATAATATAGGTAAATCAGTAAATCACTTTTAACCAAAAGCGATAAACGAATTCACAAATAAAATATGATTCTGGAAGTATCGATTTCGAAAGTAACCCCTTCTAGTCGTTTCTCGGTTCGTTTATGTTCCAGCGAGGCGTGAATTGAACTTTTTGTTGACGTTTGTAATCAGGATTTTGAATAGATTAAGATTTTTGATTTGGATTATAATTTCTACAAATATAAAGCAATTAACAAATAAAAACAAGCAACAATAAAAGCGAATACGAATTAAACACACAAAAAAACGTTAACGGGATTCTAGAAACGCAACATAAAAACCTAAAACTTCAATATAGGTAAATCAGTAAATCACTTTAAACAAAAGCAATAAACAAATTTACAAATAAAATATAATTCCAAAAGTATCGACTTCGAAAGTGACCCCTTCTAGTCGTTTCATAGGTCGTTAATGTTCCAACGAGGCGTGAATTGAACTTTCGTGTTGAAATTTGTGATCAGGATTTTGAATAGATTAAGATTTTGATTTTGGTTTCTAATTTGTACAATGATAATGCAATAACAACGCAAAGGAAAGCAACAATTTAAGCAATTACGAAATAAGCACGAAAAAAAACGTTAACGGGATTCTAAAACGCAACCTAAAGACCTAAAACATCAAATTTTAATCTTAGAAATGCAAATTCATTTTTTAAAAGACCTAAATAATTAATCAAAATTAAAAAAAACCAATTGTATTTTTTAGACTTTTATTTAATTTATTATGAATTAAAAACACTTTTAATCTAAAAATATTATTAAAAATACTAAACTAATGTAGAAAAATCTAAAAAATTCAAGAAAAGTACTTTAAACTATGAGGAATCTAAAAAAATACTAACTGGAAAAATGGTTGAACGAATAAGCAAATATAAGCTAAATAAGCAAAACACTAAACAACCCTTATATAATAAATGTTGCAAATATAAATCAAAAAAGTCCCAAGGGCAGATGGTAGTGGAGAGTGGTGTTAAGGCATGTGTGTGTTGAGGGTGAGGTCGCAGGTTCGAGTCCTGGACCTTACCTTTTTGAAAATTTATTTTTTTTATATTTTTTTAAAAACAGCTAAACATTAAGCTAAAATAAGCACTTTTAATAAAACAACTTATTACTAAAAACCACAAATAAGCACATAAATTAGCTAAAAGAAGTGACAGATTACCCTTTTTATACTTTTAGCTTTTTGAAGTAATAGGCTAAACCTGTTGAGCTTTTTTTTAACTCAAAAAGCCAATTTTAAGCAAATAAGCTGAAAACCAATAGCTACCTAGACCTAATAAGCAACTATGACAAGGAAATAGCAAAATCAAATAAGCAAAAAGAACAAAAAGCAAATAAGCAGTCCAATGATTTTGGTTTTGACAGTTTTATGAAAGGACTAAGTGGCTACTTGCAGGCTTATAAATAAGCTAGTAAATGATAGTTTGACTACTCAAAAAGCTAAAACAGATCAAATATGGGGCCTAAAGAACTTATAAAAAAATTCAAAACTAAAACAGATTATACTAACTTGAATTTTGAAGATTAAAAGTGAGTTCTGAACTTAATCAACTTTCATACCAAAGCTGAATTGACCCAAAACATTAAAAAATATATTCTAAGATCTTATGACTCAAAACATATGCTCTATGATGCATATGAAACCAATTTTGATCACTTAGAAACAACACCTCAAATTGGTCTTTAAAAATTCCATCAGATAAGAAATTTGAACACTAATAAACTAGCAGACTTGAGCATATGCTGAATTAAACTAACAAACTCTATAGAACTTGTTCAAAACTTATTAGAACTAATACTGAGACTAAATTTAAACATATGAAAACTTATTTTATAACCAAAAACAGGTTACACTTGAATTAATCATGCTAAATATCCTTATCCCAAACACCCCTTTAGAAAATGAAAATCTAATTAAGAGCTAAGACAGAACTCAATAAGCCTCAATTAGGTAAAACAGATGAAGAACTAAGAGAATTAAGGCTAAATAAGCATAGATCTTATACTAATAAGCACTCACAATAAGCTGAACTTAATTAGCTGATTATGACTAACTTTAGACAGTTTTAATGACAACTCAAATTAAACTATATTTAAACTAAAAACTATGCATATTAAGATACCATAAGAATGAATAAGCATATATAAGCAAATAATAAGCACTAATAAGCAGTTCAATAAGCTGAACAGTAAATAAGTTGTAAAAGTAAAACGAGAACTCACCTTTTTATAGATCAATAATTGAGAGTACACTTCTTGGAAAGGAAAAATACTTGTAACAAAGCTTGAAAACAGAAAATTTAACTATAAGCAGTAAAATAAAAATGCAGGAAGAAAAAGTTATCCGCAAACGCATGATTTCCTCCCCTATTTATAAGGGGTCTTGTGCAATCCGTAAGGTGAAACCAACCAATCAATCATAAAAAACTTCTAAACTTGTTTATGGAAGCTTCAATCACCATTAAACTCGTCTTCAAATCTTTGACTTTCCATAGCTGTAGACGCTTTTAATTTCGTCCAATAGGAGATTGCCACGTGGTTCTGGCATGTGTCAGGGGTGTGGAGAAGTGTGTGAAAGCCAATCGCACAATAGGGGAGAATATCTTGCCATGTTTTTCCTCATTTTGGGCCATCTGGCCCTTTTCGGGGTTAATTTATTATATTTCAAATTTTGAAATAAAAGGGTAACAGGTGTTAGGTTTTAGGGACTAACAGGGTAAAGGTTTGGACTAACGGTAAAAGTCCCCAAGGACTAACGGTGATACATTTTTAGGAGTAGTGGTGTGATGGTTTTAACAGAATTATTGTTAAGGCTATTGGGCTCATTTGGTTTGGGCCGGATTTATGGATTTGTATTTAGGCCTATAAGGTTTTACGTATAGATGGTTAATGGGCTGACTCGACCTATTAACTGGGGTACGGGTTGGCCCATTAAGATGAATACGCCTTCGGCTTTGTCTTTTCACGCTCTTTTCATTCTCGTGCTTGGTTTTGTCCGGTTTTGGCTTTATTTTTATCTTTTTGTGAATATCAGTTACCCACATAATACATAACATAAAACAAGCATATATTTGGCATTTTAAGTTCGTTTTTGGTTAATTAAGCTCGTTTTATTAAGAAAAAAGTATGTGTATTTAAGCACATACCAAATCCCCTCATACTAAACTATTGTTGTGTCCTCGCGCAATGAAATAAATCCATGTTTAGAAAACCAAAAATTTCAATCCCCTTAAATTAAATACCTTGAAAAGTAGCAAAGTGTAAAGTTTAAAGGGATTAAGAAATTACTAGTTTTTTTTAAACACTCCCCGTTTACCATTTTCTTTCTTGCACACACATTTTTCTTATTTTCCATTATATACAACATGCTTGACTTTTATTATTGATCATAACTTTTAGGATCACTGAATAAGAAACACCTCAATCCTAAGGTGCCCTAGAGGGATAAATTCATCGTCCTTGATTTTTCACTTATTCCCAAACTAAGCTTAAAAATGAAATCATTGTTAAGTATAAGTTGGGATGCTAACGCTACTTATTTTTGTAATTTGTGTAAAACTTTTCCTCCTGACAGTTATTATATCTTAAGGTGTGTGTGCTCAGTTTGAATTTTGACCATCCAACCCATGTTTTTAGATAGTTATAACCTTTCCAAGTTTCACGTTCCACTTTTAGTTATATGAATTCAAAGGTGAGATTGTCCCATGTAGCAACATTTCTTCTCGGCACATCCCAACCTCATCGGCTAAGTGACCGGGCTTTTGACATCCCTTAGAGAATAATTTGTCGAGACTCTCCGACTTTTGAATCCTTTACTAAAAACTTTCCGTAAAACTTAGTAAGTTCATAACTCAAAGCAAGCTAATTCCTCCAAAATTAAGACATTGTAGGTAAGTTAATTCCTTTTGAGTGACTTTCTTCTCGGAACCTCCCGACCTCATCGGTCAAGTGCCCAGGCTTTTGACACCTCACATAAAATACTGATAAGAATTAACAAACGTCCAGTTTTAAAGTTTTGTAGGGATTAACAAGTTTAAGTTCAAAGGAATGTTTAAATTTTAGAAAAAAACATTTTCCCTTCATTTATTAAGCAACTTATACTAGCAACATTATTATATTTTTCACATCATTTTCATTTTTTCATTTTTTTTCTCTTTTTTTTGCAACATTTATATTTACACCGTATAAAGAGAAAATTTCTTTTTAGAAAATTAAAACATATTTTTGACCAAAAACTCTTATTTATCAATTCTTCGATAAAGCTTTTTACTCTAAAAATGTTGATCTTAACGGACTTTTAAGAGTGATAAAACTCTAACTTGTCTTTTAAAAAGAGCATGTATTATTAGTCATTTTAGAAGCTACTGGGAGAAAAAGCCACAAATTACACTCATGAGCTTTTAAGATTTCCAACTAATCCTTGCTTAGCATTCCAACTTATATTAAACTCTATCATTTCTCGTTCTTCGCAAATTTAAAATCTTTAATAAAAAGATCCGCGAATATTTATCCAAATAAAATTAAGCTTTGCATATTTAAAGTCATTTATGGAAACTTGCAAAATCTTGGCCTTTTGAGTTAGAATTTGCATTTTAAAGCTTCTTGTATAAAAGACTAGCAAAAGCTTATACATTTATAAAGGTTAAGGGAGTAAGCTAGAGCTCAACATGCTCGGTCAAGTCAAAAATTATTCTTATTCTCATCAGCGGAAAGTCAACATTTGTGATAAACACTTATTTTTATTTTTGCAAATTTTTTAAATTTTGTCCTAAAATCACATTTTTTGTATTTTCTTGGTAAAACAGGGTTACGTGAAAGACATAGACAAATGTAAGTGGGGGTTGCCACCCCCCTCATACTAATTTCAATGCATATTCCTAATATAAAAGGGAGTCTCACGTAAATCTATAACCGTTTATTAATTATGCCAAAGATTAAACGTTAGTCAATAAGATCAAGGATATAGGATTCCCAAAATAAGAATGCAAAGAAATGAAGATGGAGTGAGGGTTGGACAAAACCACGAGCACGAGAGTCTTCATAATCTGGGCAATCCTGACAAACATCAAAACAACAAAACACGAGATTGGAAAAAGCGAGCCCCCTCACGTTACACTTATTAGAAAATAGAAAGAAGATAGAAACACGGGTTGCCTCCCGAGAAGCGCTTTGTTTTTGTTAACCGAGTCACGAGCTTGACTCGACCTTGGATTTAATTATCCATGGGGAAGGTTTGGAGATCCGGGACAACCATGGGTGGTATGTCCCCTCCAAAGTAATGTTTAAGTTTATGACCGTTCACCTTGAAGTTAGGTCTGTTGGTTGAAGATAAATCAATGGTACCATAAGGGAAAACTTGGGTGACGGTGAACGGTCTGGTCTAGCGGGTCTTATGCTTGCCCGAGAAAATTTTTAATAGAGAATTGAAGAGAAGGACTAGATCACCAACGTTAAAGACGTGGTTCTTGATTTTGGAGTCGTGAATCTTCTTCGTTTTCTCTTTGTAGATTAAAGAGTTCTCGTAAGCTTGATCACGAAGTTCATTAAGTTCATTCATTTGAACTTTCCGGCGATCACCCGCGATCTTAAGGTCGAAATTGCAGTGCTTCAAGGCCTAATATGCCTTATGTTTATGCTCGATGGGAAGATGATAAGCCTTTCCATACACAAGCTTATAAGGAGTGCACCCGATGTAACACCCCCAAAATGGGTCGCAGCGGAATATGGATCCGGGGCATGTTACTTTGAGATCAACAGCACAAGATATATTCTTTTCTAACTATACGTTTTAAACACGATTTGAAACTCCACTTGTCATCGTTTGTGAGATACGCGATAGAAAGTCAATGGGTAACCCTATATTTTAGCATGTCTTTGCGAATTGGTCATGCAAAAAATGAGAACGCGGTCAACTAATAATCCCCCCTGGTACGAGGAGTTCAAAACGGGGCGAAAAGAGATTTTTAAGAACTTATAAACAACTCGGGCTTCATCAGTGGGAGCGCTTTTACTTCAACCCATTTGCAAGTAGTCAACGGCGACAAGAATGTGCTTGTTCCCCCGTGAAGCATGGAACGGAGCCATAAATCTGATGCCCCATATGTCAAAGATTCGCAAACTTGAATTGCATTTAGGCATTCCTCATGTTGTGCGAATTTGCATTGACGTGACAAGCGTCACACGTGTGACCAAGTCATGTTACTCTCGGTAAATAGTCAGCCAAAAGAAGAAACCAGATTCAAAGGATTTCTTAGCGGAGTAGTTGGCACATGATGTCCCCCGGGTGGGTCCATTGTGGCTGGCAGTGAGGGATATCATCGGTTCTTGTCCGTATACACACCGTCTAATCACTTGATCCGCACAAATCCTAAACAAGTAGGGGTCGTCCCAAAAATAATGCTTAACATCCTTAAAGAATTTCTTCTTTTGTTGGGACGACATCCCTTTCACAATAAAGTTCCCCGCATGGTAATTTGCAATATCGACAAACCATGGGGTGTTAGAATCACCACGAAATGTCACCATCCCAAGTGTCTCGAGAGGAAATGTTTTGGTAATTTCCTTTTTCTCGTGATCACTTTGATGGGGATTCTCTAGCTCAGGATAAGTGCAGTCGGCCGCTAATTCTCGCTCTCTTTTATCACGGATGATGACAACAATTCTTGGAAAAAGAATCCTGTAGAGAATCTCGGTTTGCATCTTGCTTAGCGAGCATAAACTGAGTCCCGCGTGGTCTGTATTACATCTATGGTCTTTGCCAGGGACTAGTTAAGTCGAATTCTCAAAAATCTATACTACGGCTAATAATTCTTTTTCCGTTGTGGTGTAATGAGTTTGGGCATCGGTCATAGTCTTGCTCACATAGTGTATTGGCTGAAAATGTTTGGTCTTTCGTTTCCCCATGACTGCCCCAACTGCAAAGTCACTAGCATCACACATAATTTCAAAGGGCAAGTCCCAATCGGGGGCAACTAATATCGGAGCTTCGGTTAGTTTCTTCTTAAGGGTCTCAAATGCCTCTCTACACTCGGTCGAGAAAATGAACGAAGTCTCTTTTTCAAGAAGATGGTCATCGGCCGGGCGATTTTAGAAAAATCTTGAATAAATCGACGATAAAACCTGGCGTAACCTAGAAAACTCCGAATTCCTTTGACGAACGTGAGAGGAGGTAATTTTGCAATAACATCAACTTTTTCCCTATATACCTTAATCGAGGATTTTCAAAATCTTGTGGACGAGGACAATGGCCCCTCTTTGACCTTGAACGTGGCACTTCTCCCATTTAGACCCAAGATTGGTGTCTTCGCACTTATGAGCATTCTAAGTAAATGAGAGAGGCAAGATGAGAAGGAATCCTCGAAGACCGAGATATCATCCATGAAGACTTCCATTGTTTCCTCGATCATGTCATGGAAAATGGCCATCATGCACCTTTGGAACGTGCCAGGAGCATTACATAAGCCGAAAGGCATACGTCGATAGGCAAACGTTCCATAAGGGCAAGTGAAAGTTGTCTTCTCTTAGTCTTGTGGGTCAATAGGGATTTGAAAATACCCAGAGAATCCATCTAAGAAACAATAGTACCGTTTCCCAGTCTATTCGTTCTAACATTTGGTCTGAAAGGGTAAAACGGGAAATGGTCTTTTCGGGTAGCATCGTTAAGTTTCCTATAGTTAATACAAACACGCCACCTGATAACTAACCTAGTCGGAATTAACTCGTTATCTTCATTAGTCACAATGGTCATTCCACCCTTTTTGTGTACACAATGCACGGGGCTAACCCACGGACTATCCAAGATAGGGTAAATCAATCCGGCATCAAGGAGTTTTACAACTTCCTTTTGATATCCTTCATAATTTTTTGTTTGGATTAACCTTCTTTGATGTTGGACCGCTGGTTTAAAGTATCCTCCATTCAGGACTTTTATGACTGCTAAATTGGGGTCAATTACCCTTAATGTCGGAGGTTTGCCAAGCATTGCTGTTGTGAAGACGTTAAAACCTTTATGAGGCGTTCATCTTTCTTCGTCTTTCAAGTTTGTAGCAATAAGAGGGTAATTTATTGGTTACCCCTCAAAAAGCTATATTCGTGATGAGAAGGTAAGTCCTGAGTTCAAGCTCCGGGGGTTATCACTAGGATTTAACGCTTATTTAAGTTCTTCACATTTAGGTCTTTCGGATGGAGAAGAGAGTCGATTCTTTATTTACATTTCTTCAATTAGTACGAATGTCTCCCTTACTTACTAATGTAGAGCACAAATTCAATTTCTTCCAACTATGATAGTAGGCCAACTGCTCTTTCAGTTCCAAAGAATTCCTTAGCACCACAAGACTTGAATGTCTTGTAACTGCAACCTTGCGTGTTGCCTACTTAGTTTGTCCTTATCTCTCTTGCTTCAACTTAAGGTCATTATCATTTTAGTAGAGTATACCTCTTTTAACTTCTCATAAGTCAAATCGATCAACGACTCAAATTTCCAGTGAACAAAGCTAGTATCTGCTCTAGGTTCGCTTGGTACGAATGTACCTTGATTGGTTTCTACCATTCGTTCCTGAGTTGCGCGTGTTTCTTCTCGTAGGTATGGTTTTAAACAAGTTATGTCCACACAATTATTTGAGTAATTACTTTGACCAAAGTATAATTCGAGTAGCGTACATATATATGATGCAGCTTTAAATGTAACGAAATAACATTCATTCAAACAAAGATGGGACGAAAGTTTATATAGAGAAAAGAGATGGACGTTCTCACATATGTGGTTTTAATTCTCCAATAATGATTGTTATCCAAAAAGATACGTCTTCAAAATTTTGTATTTCGTAGTAACCTCCAACAAAGTTGGGTTTTCAACATAAATCATGATAAAAAGTTTTTGACTAAAAAATATATTTCAAGTAACGCATAATAAAGAAATTTTATTTATTTATTTATTTATTTTAATTTTTTTAAGTCATAATAAGGATTTCTAGAATTTGAAGCCATAATCAAATTTTCCAAAAATTTGAAGTCAAATTAACCGAACACGATGATACCGACACAAAAGAATTTATTTTTTGATAATAAAAACATTTTTCCAAATACAGGTTGACACTAATACACAATAGGGCAAATTCTACGAAAATTTGTGACGAAAATTTTCCGTAGCAAATTTGCAATGGGTTTGCAACATATTTGCAACGGATTAGCAATGACACGAAAATCCGTTGCAAAAATTAAAGTAATTTCTTTTATATTTATTTTAAAATACTCCGTTGCAAACCCGTCAAGTTTATTTGAAATTTGTAATGGATTTGCAGCGGAGTATTAAAAAATATAATATTATTAGCTTCCATTGCAAAATCGTTGCAAGATTTTAAATAATTGTTATGGATTTGCAACAGAAAAATTATAATATTTTAATTTCTATTTATTTTTAATTATCCATTGCAAAATCATTTATGAATTTGTAACAAAATATTTAAAGTTAATATAAAATAAAATATTATTTGTTTCCATTGGAAAATAGTTGCAACGGTAACCAATAATTGTTACGGATTTGCAACGGTAACGAATAATTGTTATGGATTTGCAACATGTACCAATAAAATGTGTTTTTTTACTTGTTTTCAATATTTTGTGGATATTTTCGTCGTAAATTTTGAAATACTTGCTATATTTTTGTAACATATAATGTTTTTATTTTTTTATATATTTCAAATGAAAATTACTAAATAATTTGCTACAGATTTGTAACGGATTTGTAAAATTAATCATTTCTAACTATTCAGTGTGAATCCATATAGTATTCTGTTATGTTGTAGTGAGTTGTACTTGGTGTTTTATGTGTTGCAATGAATTTGTGTTATGTATTCGTTGGTTGTTAAGTTACATGTTCTAAGAAGCTATATTGTAGCTAGTGTATTGGGTTGTATCAAGTCGACATCGGTTGAAAATTATTGTATTATGTTGCTTGACGTAATGTGATATGTATTAGTCATGTTTAGTCTTGTTTGTTAAAATTAAGTGTATTGTTCATAATTGTCTAATCGGATAAATAAGGAAGATGGTTAACTTGTGTGTTGAATACGTGGGAGCGAGATTCTTGTATTGAATATCATCATGCATGGAAGTAAAATAGGGGATTTCAAATATTCCATGTTCTAGAGAGAAATAGGGAATATGTATACATTTGCTAGGTGGCGAAAATGTTCAATATGATCACATTTGTTCATGAAACCGTTAGACATTCGTACATGTTGCTACTAACACGTATGAAATAAACAATATTAAACATACCAATACACTTTGAAAGCCATAGTATGAACCAATTAATTGTGTACATCCCATTACTTGTTTTTGACATATGGGGTATCAACTTTATGGGACCATTCCCAATATCATATAAATTTGAATACATTTTAGTCGCTGTCGATTATGTTTCTAAATGGGCCGAAGCTTAAGCTCTTCCAACAAACGATGCCAGAGTTGTTATTTCATTCCTAAAAAAATTCTTCTGCCATTTTAGAATGCCCAAACTTCTCATAAGGGACCGAGGAACTCATTTCTGCAACAAAATAATGGAAAAAACTATGAAAAGATATGGAGTTAACCACCATTTCTCTACATCTTATCATCCTCAAACGAGTGGACAAGTTGAAAAATACTAAAAGAGCCCTTAAATGAATCCTTGAAAAACTGTGAAAGATAATTCAGCTATCTGGTCAAGAAAACTCGATGACGCTCTATGGGCTCTTCGAACTGCTTACAAAACACCAACCAGAACCACACCATACAAACTTGTATACGGTAAAAACTGCCATCTACCGTTTAAAATTAAACACCGTGCATACTGGGCCCTGAAAAATTGTAATCCGGATCTCACTGATACTGGTGAGAATAAAATGTTCCAGTTACACGAGTTACATGAATTCCAACATCAAGCATATGAAAACTCTCGTTTATATAAGGCAAGAACCAAAGTCTGGCACGATAGAAAACTCAAAATGAGAAAAGTGTTCAAACACGGAAACAAAGTGCTGTTATTTCATTCTAAATACAAATTCAAATAGTCGAAACTCAGATCTCGTTGGCTAGGACCATACGTAGTGAAACACCAATATCCATCCGGATATGTTGAACTATATGGAAAAGATGGAAAAACGTTTACTGTTAACGGCCATCGACTCAAGCTATACCATGAAGAAGATAAAGACCCAAGGGAAGAACTCACTCCCTTCTTTCTCAAAGAATGAAACCAAGAAGTACGAGTCTAGCTAATGACTCTCTAAAAAATTAAATGCTTCTCGGGAGGCAACTCGTGCTTTCTCTTAAATCTAGAGGAGTCCCTCCTCTTTTGTTTTCTCTTCTAAAAAAACACCAAAAATATTTTCTTTTTGTATGTTTTGTTTGTTTACTCTTATGCAGGTAATAGAGATTAGACTTGGAAATTATGGCGTTTTTTGAAAGACAAGTTCTCTCGCAGCTATTGATCGTGTCAATAGTATATATATAATATAGGTAAATCAGTAAATCACTTTTAACCAAAAGCGATAAACGAATTCACAAATAAAATATGATTCCGGAAGTATCGATTTCGAAAGTAACCCCTTCTAGTCGTTTCTCGGGTCGTTTATGTTCCAGCGAGGCGTGAATTGAACTTTTTGTTGACGTTTGTAATCGGGATTTTGAATAGATTAAGATTTTTGATTTGGATTATAATTTCTACAAATATAAAGCAATTAACAAATAAAAACAAGCAACAATAAAAGCGAATACGAATTAAACACACAAAAAAACGTTAACGGGATTCTAGAAACGCAACATAAAAACCTAAAACTTCAAATTTTAACCTTAGAAATGCAAATTTAATTTTTAAAAGTCCTAAATGATAAAAGAAAATTTTAGAAAAAAGAATTATATTTTTTTGACTTTTATTTAATTTGATATGAATTAAAAACAGTTTTAATCTAAAAATATTATTAAAAATACTAAACAATTTTATAAAAATTTGAAAAATTCAGGGAAAATACTTTTATGTATTCTTAACTTAAGAAAAATAAAAGTGACTAAACAGCTTATCCCAATAAGCTAGAAATAAGCTTATAAAAGCTGTAAGCTTAAAAGGCCAACACCTCTTTTTAATTAAACAATGCAAAGGGTAAACATGAAGTCCTAAGGGCGCTAGTGGTAGAGGGTGTTGTGTTTAAAACGTTGGATGGTTAAGGTTGAGGTCCAGGGTTCGACCCTGGACTTCCCTATGCTGTCCAATGTTTTTTATTTATTTTTTCTTTTTTCAACACTTAACTAATAAGCTAAAATAAGACTTTTTTGAAAAGACATTTTTTATGAAAAGCACAATTAAGCCAGCAATAAGCTAAAAAGAGTGACAGAATGCTAAATGAAAATTAGAGTTACTAAATGAACCTGTTTGGCTTTTAGGAGCTTTTACTAAGTTAAATAAGCTATAATGAGCACTAAAAAGCTAAAACAGATAATGATTGACCTCTAATAAGCACTTAGACTACAAATAAGCAAACACATCAAGCTGATAAGCACTACAAAAAGCAATAAGACATGAGATTCTAAAGACAGTTTCAAAGTACTTTGGACACTTTTTAAGCTAGATTTAAGACCTATTAAACACTAAGGATTAAGCTGAAAAGAGAAAACAAATTAAAAGTTTGACTCAGACAACACAATTAAGCAGGAAATAAGCACATTACCTAAAAACATAAGCTAGAAATAGATAATGCAAAAGGGCTTATACTACTGATTTTTGCTAAAAGCTTTTATAAGCTAAACCTTAGATCAAATAAGCTTCTAAAACCTCAAATAAACTTAGAAAGCAAAACTAAGCTTAAAATAAGAATCCATAATAAGCAGAAAACAAGGAAAAAGCAAATAAGCAGTTTGGATAGAGCAGTTAACTAAACAGGCTAAAAGGGCATTTTTAAGCTAGAAAACCAATAAGCTAAACCACAAAAGCTCAAAACAGATTGAGCTTAATGTATAAGCTACTTGTGCTATGAATCTTAAGGCTTAAATCACACTTTTGCTAACTTAGATTTGAGATTGAAAAAGGTCTTTTAAAACTTTGAAAATAGCTCTTATGACACTTAGACAGATTTTAGACCAAAACAAAATGGACAAATGCCTATCCTATTGCATTTTGAATCAAAGATCAGCATGAAAACCACACCCAAATGCCATAAATCAAGATCTAAGCTAATAAGCAAATGTATCAAACTAAATTTCCACAGTTTCAAACCACTTTTAGATTAAACCTTAAACTTTGTTTTTAGTCTTTAAAAACTGAATAAAAATAACTTATAGACTGAATTAAAGCTTGCTAAACTTTGCTTAAGGGTCACAAAACAATCAAACAGTACTAACCTAGGTTAACACTGCTTGTGCCAAACACCCCTTTAAAATTCCAAATGCCATTTTAAGCTTGAATAAGCCTGATTTTAAGCTCAAAGTTGAAATACCAGATTATGACTAAGTTAAATAAGACCTAATAAGTAATTTCATTCAACTAATAAGCACTTAATAATAAGCTATAAGATTAAGCAGTTTTAAACCTTTTTAGGACAAATTTAATGAAAAACAAGAACAAAGAAATCTAAGCCATAACAAAGCTCAAGTAAGCAATAAGCAACATTAATAAGCATAAAAAGGGAATAATAAGCACAAAATAAGCACTTCAATAAGCTGAACTATAAATAAGCTATAAAAATAAAATGAGAAATCACTTTTTATTGAATAATCATTGAGAGTACAAATGCTTAGAAAGGTGAAATGCTTATATAAAAAGCTTAAAACAAAGAATTAAACATAAAGCAATAAAGTAAAATGCTGGAAAAGAAAGATTGTAAAAGATGTCAGATCATGATTCTTGCTCGAAATTCTTCTTCTATTTTATAGGCTTTGTGGTGAGGTGAAACCAGCCTAAGTCTTCAATCCATCCAAGTCATGCCATATTTGCTTATGGAAAGCAACCAATCAACATTAAAACGCCATTTGACTTTTCCCCAATTCCTTGACGCGTTTTCATTCTAATAAGGAAGCCTTGAGAGTGCCAACCTGGCACTGAGGTGTCAAGATTTGTATGAGAGTGTGTTGAAGGTGTTCGAAGCATTGGAGAAGTGGTCTTGGCATAATTTGGGCCTTCTCGCCATTTTTAGTATTATTTTATTATATTCCAAAATTGGGGGTTAAGGGATAACGGGTGTTAAGGGTTTGTTTGGTTTAAGGACTAATAGTGACTAACGGTGAAAATCCTTAAGGACTGGTGGTGTAAAAGGCTTAACAGGGATATGGTTAAGCAGGTATTGGGCCGGTTTGGTGTTTTGGGCTTTTAATGATATAAGGCTTAAGTATTATGTGTTAATGGGCTAATCTGGCCTATTAACATGGGTTGGGTTGGCCCACTAAGGTGCATACGCCTTCAGCTTCAGTTTTTCACGCTCTTTCCAATCCCGTGCTCAGTTTTGTCCGGTTTTTGCCTTGTTTTTGTCTTTTTGTTGATATCCGTTACTTGCACAGTAAATGAAACAAAACAAGCATATATTTGGCATTTTAAGTCCGTTTTTGGTCATTTAAGCTCGTTTAATTTAGAAAAAGGTATGTTTATTTAAGTACATACCAAATCCCCTCATACTAAAAAATTGTTGTGTCCTCACGCAATGAAATAAATCCATGTTTAAAAAACCAAAAATTTTAACCCCCTTAGATTAAATACCTTGAAAAGTAGCAAAGTGTAAAATCATAATGTACAACATGCTGGACTTCCATTATTTATCATAACTTTTAGGATCACTGAATAAGAAACACCTCAATCCTAAGGTTCCCTAGAAGGATAAATTCATCGTCCTTGATTTTTCACTTATTCCTAAACTAAGCTTAAAAACGAAATCATTGTTAATTACAAGTTGGGATGCTAACGCTACTCATAGTTGTAATTTATGTAAAACTTCCTCCGACAGATACTATATATTAACGGGGTGTGTGTCTGTTTGAAATTTTGGACCATTCTAACCCACGTTTTTAGATAATTATAACCTTTCCAAGTTTTACATTCCACTTTTAGTTATATGAATTCAAATGTGAGATTGTCCCATGTAGCAACATTTCTTCTCGGCACATCCCAACCTCGTCGGCTAAGTGACCGGGCTTTTGACACTCCCCCAGAGAATACTTTGTCGAGACTCTTCGACTTTTGAACCCTTTACTAGAAACTTTCCGTAAAACTTAGTAAGTTTATAACTCAAAGCAAGCTAATTCCTCCAAAATTAAGACATTGTAGGTAAGTTAATTCCTTTAGAGTGACTTTCTTCTCAGAACCTCCTGACCTCATCGGTCAAGTGCCTAGGCTTTTGACACCCCACAGAGAATACTGATCAGAATTAACAAACATCTGGTTTCAAAATTTTGTAAGGATTAACCAGTTTAAGTTCAAAAGAATGTTTAAATTTTAAAAAAAGTCATTTTCCTTTTATTTATTAAGCAACTATACTAGCCCCCCCACCATTATTATATTCTTTCACATTCATTTTAATTTTTTCATTTTTTAATTTTTTTTTTGCAACATTATATCTTACCACCGTATGCAGGGAATAATTCTTTTTGGAAAATTAAACATATTTTGATCAAAAATCTCTATTTTCAATTTTCATACGATTTTAAAGCCTTTTTTACACTCCCCCCTCCCCTCTCTCTCTCATGTGTGATTCCTTAAGGACTTTTAAGAGTGATAAAAACTCTAACTTTTGTCTTTCAAAAGTGCAACGTCTTATTAGTCCTTTTAGAAGCTACTGGGAGAAAAAAGCCACAAATTACCCACTTATTATGACTTTTAGATTTCCAACTAAATCTTTGCTTCGCATTCAACTTATAATTAATATATCATTTCTCGTTCTTCGCAAATTTAAAATCTTTAATAAAAAGATACGCGTATGCTTAGCCAAATAAAATTAGCTTTGCAATTTAAAGTCATTTATGGAAACTTGCAAAATCTTGGCCTTTTGAGCTAGAATTCGCATTTTAAAGCTTCTTGTATAAAAAAAACTAGAAAAAACTTATACATTTATAAAGGTTAAAGGAGTAAGCTAGAGCTCAACATGCTCGGTCAAGTCAAAATTATTCTTATTCTCATCAGCGAAAAGTCAACATTTGTGATAAACACTTATTTATTTATTTTTTAAATTTATTTTTTTGGCATAAAATCACATTTTTTTGTATTTTCTTGGTAAAACAGGGTTACGTGAAATACATAGACATATGCAAGTGGTATCAAATCGATAGATTCCCCCCTCATACTAGAACGATATAGTGTCCTCAATGTAGGGGTTGCCACCCCCCTCATACTAATTTCAATGTATATTCCTAATATAAAAGGGAATCTCACGTAAATCTAAAGCCGTTTATTAATTATGCCAAAGATTAAACGTTTATCAATAAGATCAAGGATATAGGATTCTCGAAATAAGCATGCAAAGGGATGAAGATCGAGTGAGCATTGGACAAAACCACGAGCACGAGAGTCTTCATAATCTAGGTAATCCTGACAATCATCACAGATAACAAAAACACAAGATTGGAAGAGGCGAGCCTCCTCACGTTACACTTTTTAGAAAATAAAAAGAAGATAGAAACACGAGTTGCCTCCCGAGAAGCGCTTTGTTTTTGTTAACCGAGTCACAAGCTTGACTCAACCCTGAATTTAATTGTCGATGGGGAAGGTTTGGAGATCCGAGACAACCATGGGTGGTATGTCCCCTCCAAAGTAATGTTTGAGTCTATGTCCGTTCACCTTAAAGTTAGGTTCGTTAGTTGAAGATAACTCAATGGCACCATAAGGGAAAACTTGGGTGACGGTGAACGGTCCGATCTAGCGGATCTTAAGCTTGCCCGAGAAAATCTTTAATCGAGAATTGAAGAGAAGGACTCGATCACCAACGTTAAAGACGCGGTTCTTGATTTTGGAGTCGTGAATCTTCTTCGTTTTCTCTTTGTAGATTAAAGAGTTCTCGTAAGCTTGATCACAAATTTCATTAAGTTCATTCATTTGAACTTTTCGGTGATCACCCGCGGTCTTAAGGTCAAAGTTGCAGTGCTTCAAGGCCCAATAGGCCTTATGTTCAAGCACGATGGGAAGATGACAAGCCTTTTCGTACACAAGCTTATAAGGGGTACACCTGATGGGTGTCTTAAACACGGTACGGAAGGCCCATAATGCATCTTCTAACTTATCTGACCAAGAAGCACGATTTTCACCTACGGTTCTTTTTAATATACGTTTTAAACCACGATTTGAAACCTCCACTTGTCCACTTATTTGTGGATGATATGTTGTAGAAAGTTGGTGGGTAACCCCATATTTAAGCATGACCTTTGCGAATTGGTCATTGCAAAAATAAGTACCGCGATCACTAATAATAGCACGAGGAGTTCCAAAACGGGCGAAGAGAGATTTTAAGAACTTACAAACAACTCGGGCATCATTAGTGGGGAGCACTTTCGCTTCCACCCATTTAGACAAGTAGTCTACTGCCACGAGAATGTACTTGTTCCCTCGAGAAGACGAGAACGAGCCCATAAAGTCGATGCCCCATATGTCAAAGATCTCGCAAACTTGAATTGCATTTTGAGGCATCTCATCACGTTGCGAGATTTTGCCTTGACGTTGACAAGTGTCACACCGTGTGACCAAGTCATGGGCATCTCGATAAATCGTCGGCCAATAGAAACCGGAATCAAAGACTTTTTTAGCGGTGTAGTTGGCACCATGATGTCCCCCGGTGGGTCCATTATGGCAAGCTGTGAGGATATCAACGGCTTCTTGGCCATATACACACCGTCTAATCACTTGATCCGCACAAATCCTAAACAAGTATGAGTCGTCCCAAAAATAATGCTTAACATCCTTAAAGAATATCTTCTTTTGTTAAGACGACATCCCTTTTACAATAAAGTTCCCCGCATGGTAATTTGCAATATCAACAAACCATGGGGTGTTAGAATCACCACGAAAAGTCACCATCCTAAGTGTCTCGAGAGGAAATGTTTTGGTAATTTCCTTTTTCTCAGGATCACTTTGATAGGGATTCTCTAGTCTAGACAAGTGGTCGGCCGCTAGATTCTCTGCTCCTTTTTTATCACCGATGATGACATCAAATTCTTGGAGGAGAAGAATCCAGCGGAGCAATCTCGGTTTAGCATCTTGCTTAGCGAGCAGATACTTGAGTGCCGAGTGGTCTGTATACACTATGATCTTCGACAAGACTAGATAAGGTCGGAATTTCTCAAAAGCATACACCACGGCTAACAATTCTTTTTATGTTGTGGTGTAATGAGCTTGGCCATCGGTCATAGTCTTGATCGCATAGTGTATTGGCTAAAAATGTTTAGTCTTACGTTGCCCCAGGACTACCCCAACTACAAAGTCACTAGCATCACACATAATTTCAAAGGGCAAGTCCCAATCGAGGGTAACTAATATTGGAGCTTCGGTTAGTTTTTTCTTAAGGGTCTCAAATGCCTCTCTACACTCGGTCGAGAAAATGAACGGAGTCTCTTTTTCAAGAAGATGGGACATTGGCTGGGCGATTTTAGAAAAATCTTGAATAAATCGACGATAAAACCCGGCGTGACCTAGAAAACTCCGAATTCCTTTAACGAACGTAGGAGGAGGTAATTTTGCAATAACATCAACTTTTTCCCTATCTACCTCAATCCTATATTTTGAAATCATGTGGCCAAGGACAATGCCCTCTTTGACCATGAAGTGGCACTTCTCCCAATTTAGAACAAGATTGGTGTCTTCGTACCTTTTGAGCATTCTGTCTAATTGGGAGAGGCAAGATGAGAAGGAATACCCGAAGACCTAGAAATCATCCATGAAGACTTCCATAGTTTTCTCGATCATGTCATGAAAAATGGCCATCATGTACCTTTGGAACGTGCCAGGAGCATTGCATAAGCCGAAAGGCATACGTCGATAGGCAAACGTTCCATAAGGGCAAGTGAAAGTTATCTTCTCTTGGTCTTGCGGGTCAATAGGGATTGGGAAATACCCAGAGAATCCATCTAAGAAACACTATTACTCGTTCCCAGCTAATCGTTCTAACAATTGGTCTTTGAAGGGTAACGGGAAATGGTCTTTTCGGGTAGCATCGTTAAGTTTCCTGTGGTCAATACAAACACGCCACCCGGTAACTAACCTAGTCGGAATCAACTCGTTATCTTCATTTGTTACAACGGTCATTCCACCCTTTTTGGGTACATAATGTACGGGGCTAACCCACGGACTATCCGAGATAGGGTAAATCAATCCGGCATCAAAGAGTTTTACAACTTCCTTTTTGATAACTTCATGAATTTTTGGATTAACCCTTCTTTGATATTGGACTGCCGGTTTAAAGTCATCCTCTATTAAGATTTTGAAAGTGAAAAATTGCGGGTCAATACCCTTAATGTCAGAGAGTTTCCAAGTAATTGCTTGCTTGTGAGACTCTAAAACCTTTATGAGGCATTCCTTCTCTTCGTATTTTTAGTTTTTAGCAATAATGACGGGTAATTTATTGGTACCCTCCAAAAATGCATACTCGAGATGAGAAGGTAAGTCCTTGAGTTCAAGCTCTGAGGGTTCATCAACTGAGGATTTAACGCTTTTAAGTTCTTCACACTTTAGGTCATTCGGAGGGAGAGGAGAGTATGGGTCTTTATTTAACATTTCTTCAATTAGAGGAATGTCTCCCTCCGGATCAAATTTAGCATCATTAAATCCTGGTGGAACTGAGTCACTTGCAAAACAAGCTTTAATTTCTTCTAGAATGAAATCACCTCCCTCAAATGGAGTAAGGGAAGGTAAAGATTTAGCAATGATTGGTTCAGAAATTAGAGTGGGATTGCCACTCTCAGAATTGTCAGAAAATCCTAACACATCTTGAGAATACTCCTCATAAGCTATATCGATGACATCGATTCGGTTAATTGATTCAGCATCTTGGAGGAGTATCTTGAAGTGTTTACAAACTTTTGAATGTTATGGCTTCACACTCTCAGCAGAGTTAATTCTTTACCGAAACATCAATCAAAGCTCGTCCGTCCTCAAAAGGGTCACCCAAGAATTAAGGGAACTCGAGATGGAATACAGAATCTACGACTACAAAGCCAGCCCGGAAAATGGAGACTTTCCTACTCTCAACAAAGACATCCTTCGGCAATGCCGGTTGTCCTAAGTAGTAGACCGTTCTGCAAACTTAAGATTTATTTGATGTAGGAGTAAGTTTGAGGAGTGAAAGCTTCCTCCATATGAAGAGAGGAATCAAGTTGATGCTTGCACCAAGATCAGCCAAGGCTAAGCATTCAACTATCTCTGGAAAATTACATGGAATGAGGAATTTATCGGGGTCTCCTAGTTTTTCGGGCATCTTCTTTAGGATAACCGCCGAACAATTCTCATTCACTGGTGTATTGGCTAATTCAAATAATTTCTCCTTATTGCTAAGAAGTTTCTTGAATGTGGAAGCGAATTTGGACATGTAGAGTAAAGCATCCGTGAAGCTAAGATCGAAGTGTAAACTTCAAAAGATTTGAAGAAACTTCATAATTTGATGATCGTCTCCTTCTTGGAGCTTTTGGTTGTTGAGTCTCGAAGGATAAGGTAAATCTGGTTTAGGCTTAGGAGCATTAACGGGCTCAGAGGTTGGTGCTTGAGTTTGGTCATCTGGAGGTTGGACTTTTTTGGTACTTGGTTGCACCGGGTCCTTTGTCACCTCGGGCTCTCGTTCCACCACCTTGGGAGAAGAAGAGAAAGGAGGAGGAATCGGAGGTCCATCGTAAGAAACACCACTTCGGGTGGTGATTGCTTTCAAGTCACCTTTCGGGTTAGTAACGGTATTGCTAGGAAGAGGACCCGAACCTGAAGGTTTGTTCATTTGAAAATAATTACTCAACATGTTCTCAAGCTTGTTGTTTTGTTACAACAAAGTGGCCTGAAATTCGTTTTTCAACTCAGCTTTCATATTAGTTATTTGATTTTTCATAGCTCGCATATTTGTTTCATTAACTTTCATGTAATTAGCGAGTTCATTTGACAGAGCAGCTTGAGTTGGTGGAGTCGGAGTTTGGTAAGTTGAATTTCCTGGGTTGTAATTATTTCCCCGATTTTGATTGTTTTGAACTGGTGGAAAACCGGGTGGTCGAACTTGATGAGCTACACTCGGAGGGCGGTGTCCAGCATTTCCCTGATTATAGTTTACTGCGGCTGCAGAAACATATGCTTGAATATTATCTTGATAACCTGAAGCGTTGCCATCAGTGGCAAGACACTGGTAGTAAGGGTGTGGACCACCACAAGTAACATAACTCTCTTCAACCGCTTTAACAAAAGCTGGAGGAGGGGTTATGTTTTTAAGAAGCAAATCCTTAATGGCATCGGTGAGTGCAACAACGTAGGGTGAAAGACCCGAGGTAGAAGTGTTTGTACTCACTTTGGCAACAACCAGTCTATTTCGTGAAGTGCGAACTTTCAACTTATTCTCGATAAGGGTTAAGGCTTCCTTTAGAGTCTTAGTCAAAAGATTGCCACCGACGGCTGCATTCAACAAATCTTGATCGGCTGATGTTAAGGAATTATAGAAAGTATCAATTTGGTGTAATTCCGTGAAACCGTGATGTGGGCATGCACGAAGGAGATCTTTGAATCGCTCCCATGCCTCACAGAATGATTCATCAAATCGTTGCTGAAAATTTGTAATCTCATTGCGGAGATTTGTGGTTTTGAAGGAGGAAAGAATTGGTTAATGAATTTGGAAACAAGATCTTCCCAAGTCACTATAGAGCGAGGGGGTTCTTTTTCGAGCCAAATCCGGGCTGCCCCTCGATGGAAAATAGGAAAAGCATAAGCTTAATTGACGAATTAGGCACATCTTTATACATAATCGTCGAAGTAATCTTGTTGAACCAACGAATATGAGCATGAGGATCTTCCTTCTCAAAACCGCAAAATTGCTTAGACGTTACAAATTGAGTAAACCATGTTTAAGCTCAAAATTCTCCGCTAGAATAACAGGAATAACGATCGCATCTCTGTAACCCTCGGTGGGTGCTTGGAGCAATTCCGCCATAGTACATGTATCAGCCATCGTAACTATGGGTTTTTCAACAATAGCCGGTTCGACTTGTTGGGAATGTTTTTTATTGCGACGTCTTCTGGGAGTTGTTGATGGTTCGACAACTGGACCTGACGAACGAGTGCGCATGCACTAAAAACAAATCTTTTATTAAAAAGTAAACACAAAAATTCTTTTGGGTAACCGGAAGTCAAAGGTGCACGGTAGCTCTCTAGAAAAACGCACAAAGAAGCGGAGGAGCGGGTAAGCGCGAAGCATTTTAAAAACATTCTCTTTTCGGGTCGAAGTTTGTAGGATCAACCCTCCTTATACCTCTTTTATATTTTGTAATCCTAAAGGTGAGCCGATTTAACAATTGACAACTCGGTTTCTTTTGTTGTTTTCCTATTTTATTTTTTTGAATTTTTTGATTACTTTATAATATTTTTGTATTTTTTTATATGAAACTATTCACAAAACCAAGAATAACTTCCGAGGAAGGATCTTCAAAAAAACAATCTTCCAACGATAACTTGAAATTCGTAACACAGCCTCCCCGGCAACGGCGCCAAAAATTGATCGTAGTCAATAGTATATATATAATATAGGCGAATCGGCAAATCACTTTTAACAAGCGATAAACCAACTCACAAATAAAATATAATTCCAAAAGTATCGACTTCAAAAGTAACCCCTTCTAGTCGTTTCCCGGGTCGTTTTTGTTCCGACGAGGCGTGAATTGAACTTTTTGTTGACGTTTGTAATCGGGATTTTGAATAGATTAAGATTTTTGATTTGGATTTTAATTTCTACAAATATAATGCAAAAACAACACAAAGAAAAGCAACAATTTAAGCAAAAACGAATTAAGCACGAAAAACGATAACGGGATTCTAAAAAACGCAACCTAAAAACCTAAAATATCAAATTTTAACCCAAGAAATGCAAATTTAATTTTTAACACCTAAATGATTAATAAAAAATAAAAAAAAAAGAATTATATTTTTTTACTTTTATATTATTTATTATGAATTAAAAATAGTTTTAATCTAAAAATATTATTAAAAATACTAAACTATTTTATAAAAATTTGGAAAAATTACAGAAAATACTTTAAACTATTACTAAGGCAAGAAAAATAAAACTGCTAAAATAGGGCTTATAAATAAGCCTGGAAAAATCAAATAAGCTAGAAAAGCAAAACTGGAAAAAGGATATAAAGTTAATGGCCAAGGAACTTATGAAAAGTCCCAAGGGTCCCAGTGGTATAGTTTGTGGTGTGTGTGAGCTAAGTTGCAGGTTCGAGTCCTGGACCTGGTTTTTGTAAACTTTTTGTTATTTTTCTTTTAAAAACAGCTAAGCTTAAGGCTAAAATAAGTACTTTTTATAAAAGGATTTTTGACAGAAGCTTATTATAAAGCTAGAAATAAGCAGAATTAAGTGACATTTTACTTAAGAACTATTTTTTCTTTTTTGGAATTTCTATGTTAAAAAAAAGCAATTTTAAGGCTAACTTAAGCTATCAAAAAGCTTATGTAATAAGCTAAATACTGAAGACTTTATAAGCTAAACCTTAGATCAAATAAGCTTCTAAAACCTCAAATAAACTTAGAAAGCAAAACTAAGCTTAAAATAAGAATCCTTAATAAGCACAAAACAAGGAAAAAGCAAATAAGCAGTTTGGATAGAGCAGTTAACTAAACAAGCTAAAAGGGCATTTTTAAGCTAATTTTTAAGCTAGAAAACCAATAAGCTAAACCTCAAAAGCTCAAAACAGATTGAGCTTAATGTATAAGCTACTTGTGCTATGAATCTTAAAGCTTAAATCACACTTTTTCTAACTTAGATTCGAGATTGAAAAAGGGCTTTTTAAACTTAGAAAATAGCTCTTATGACACTTAGATAGATTTTAGACCAAAACAAAATTGACAAATGCCTATTCTATTGCATTTTGAACTAAAGATCAGCATGAAAACCACATCCAAATGCCATAAATCAAGATCTAAGCTAATAAGCAAATATATGAAACTAAATTTCCACAGTTTCAAACCACTTTTAGATTAAACATTAAACTTTGTTTTTAGACTTTAAAAACTGAATTAAACTAACTTATAGACTGAATTAAAGCTTGCTAAACTTGGCTTAATGGTCACAAAATAATCAAACAGTACTAACCTAGGTTAGTACTGCTTGTGCCAAACACCCCTTTAAAATTCCGAATGCTATTTTAAGCTTGAATAAGCCTGATTTTAATCTCAAAGTTGAAATACCAGATTATGACTAAGTTAAATAAAACCTAATAAGCAATTTCATTCAACTAATAAGCACTTAATAATAAGCTATAAGATTAAGTAGTTTTAAACCTTTTTAGGACAGATTTAATGAAAAACAAGAACAAAGAAATCTAAGCCACAACAAAGCTCAAGTAAGCAATAAGCAACATTAATAAGCATAAAAAGGGAATAATAAGCACAAAATAAGCACTTTAATAAGCTGAACAATAAATAAGCTATAAAAATAAAATGAGAACTCACTTTTTATTGAATAATCCTTGAGAGTACAAATGCTTGGAAAGGTGAAATGCTTATATAAAAAGCTTAAAACAGAGAATTAGACATAAAGCAATAAAGTAAAATGCTGGAAAAGAAAGATTGTAAAAGATGTCAGATCATGATTCTTGCTCGAAATTCTTCTTCTATTTATAAGGCTATATGGTGAGGTGAAACCAGCCTAAGTCTTCAATCCATCCAAATCATGCCATGTTTTCTTATGGAAAGCAACCAATCAAAATTAAAACGCCATTTGACTTTTCCCCAATTCCTTGACGCGTTTTCATTCCAATAAGGAAGCCTTGAGAGTGCCAACCTGGCACTGAGGTGTCTGGATTTATGTGAGAGTGTGTTGAAGGCGTTCGAAGCATTGGAGAAGTGGTCTTGGCATAATTTAGGCCTTCCCGCCATTTTCGGTATTATTTTATTATATTCCAAAATTGGGGGTTAAGGGGTAACGGGTGTTAAGGGTTTGTTTGGTTTAAGGACTAACAATGTTAGTCCTTGGGGTCTAACGGTGAAAATCCTTAAGGACTGGTGGTGTAAAAGGCTTAATAGGGATATGGTTAAGTAGGTATTGGGCCGGTTTGGTGTTTTGGGCTTTTAATGATATAAGGCTTAATTCTTATGTGTTAATGGGCTAATCCGGCCCATTAACTTGGGTTGGGTTGGCCCACTAAGATGCATACGCCTTCGGCTTCATTTTTTCCCGCTCTTTCCAGTCCCGTGCTCGGTTTTGTCTGGTTTTGGCTTCATTTTTGTTTTTTTGTGAATATCCGTTACCTGCACAGTGAACAACACAAAACAAGCATATATTTGGCATTTTATGTCTATTTTTGGTTATTTAAGCTCGTTTTATTGAGAAAATGGTATGTGTATTTAAGCACATACCAGCTATATATTTCTTGATGTGTTTCAAAAGCTTTAAACTTATAAGACTGAAATTATCGCTTTATAAAATGGAAACACACAGGTAAAATTATAACCCACGTTTGTAGTATAACATTTTAGGTAAGACCATGTCGTCCACAGGGATTTGATTAGTGTTCGAATAATCAGAAATTTTTAAAAAATTATTAATAACTTTTAAGATAGATTCAATAATAAAGAAATATGACTACTCAGATAGTTTCATATAATTCATAAGCAATTATTAATAACTCTTCGACTTTAGGACTTCAACTTATAAAAAGGATTTCTCGTCAGAAAACGTTTTTACAAATTAACTGGTTTCAACTTAAAACTTATCTTGGTTTAACTTAATCAAATGTGTTACTCAAACAATCGAGTTACTATTATATCAAATCTATTTTGTTTATCAAATAACATAAATGAATTTATTCGGTCGAACGATAAAGATCATAGACAAATCTTTAAAATCATATAATGCACAACGGGTTTTTCGACCTATATCATTATACGTATATAATCAAAGTTGATGAACAAGTTTAATAAGATTAGATATGATAGGATTGTAAAATAAGCTTAAGATTGATAAGATCGAGATGATACCAAATGCTTAATTATTATATTAACATCACCGAGTAGTCATAAGAGGTTTAGCCTCTCATGGCTATAGTGTTCATGATAACAAAGTTGAATAGAGAAACAAGAAACATATGAAATTAAGATTGAGAAATGGATTGAATACCACTTTTACAAGTACGAATCCGTATAGAAACCTTATTTAACTAAGTGCTACGATGATGATCTTTGTTCTTCGGCAGAAGTTCGTGCTAAACTCCATGGATTGATGAAGATTATTTAGAGGTATTTGTTGTAGAAGTGTGTGAGAATTGTGTTTGAATGTGTGAAATATGAGTGAATTTTCTCTCAATTTATAGGCTGGACGAGGGCAAAAGTGCGGCGCACTTCCTTTAGAAGTGCGGCGTACTTTGCTTCTTTAATGCGTAGAACTTTAATGCTAAAATGAAGTGTGGCGCACATGATGTAGAAGTGCGTCGTACTTAGGGTATTAACTGTCCTTCATTAACTTCGTCATGAAGTGCGGCATACTTTGGGTAAAGTGTGGTGTACTTGGCTTCATTTTTGGATTTAATATTTATTTTCTTCTAACTTTTATTCCATAAGGTGTAAAATACTTGTGTCTTTAGTCTTTTTGAGCTTGAGATGTCTTCAAGTGAACCTGCACATATTTCATGCTTTTAAGTATTGAAAGTTCATGAGAAATGATATAAATAGATACAATAACGCCGCCAAAAACATTTATAATTAAGGCGTTATCAAATCCCTCCACACTTAGCTATTGCTTGCCCTTAAGCAATTAAAGCGAGAAAACAAGATTCATTTATTGTGATGTGAAGAAAATTTAATATTTAACAAGGGTTTACAGTTTATATAACTTTTCAGGCGTAGACATATAACAGAGCACCTCACATGGGAAATGTGTTTGATTTATATTCACTCAAGCCACTCAAATATGGTTTATATTGTGAATTCACTCAATTGCACATACATAATCTAGATAGCTACCATAGGCTTGTACAAAACACATAAACATGGCTGTTGCGGCGTGAGCACCTAGACAGAAATCTCAAAGAAGTAAAACATGATAATGATGTGGGTGAGTTGTGTTGGTTCCATGTGCCAAACTTAAGCCTTATACTTTAAACTCCTTTTTTTTCTTTTCTTTTTTTGACACCAAATGCTTAATTAAGACTAGCACAGAACTTCATTTGTTGAGCATTTTTCTTCAACTTTGAATACTTTAGTAGATAAGCACTAAAAGAGAGTGATTGTAGATACAGGAGTTACACGAGATTTATTTCACATCTTATCATACAATTTTGTCTATAAATTGACCTCACTACGGTTACTAAATGATAATCAAGCATAAGTTCTGAAGCTACTAAATTGCCGGCACACTCATATAATTTCAACCAATACCAATGTTCCAGAAAAGGTAACAAATTACAAATACACAGTCGTAACGACGTATGAGACACTTGCAATTGCATTCAAACCTTAACTTGAACAAGCTAAAGGTAAAAATTATCTTAGGTATCAAAGGTTGATACATGAATTCTTTAAGGTTTAATTCTCACAATTTAGTGGACTGGTTTTGTGCTAGTTATAGTGTCAATCCGGTTGGATTTTCCTTACTAAGAGTATACATTTTTTAGGTTTTTTGGAAGAAAAAGCATATATATTTAATTATATGAAATATCAGCTGAAAATTTTAGCTAGATTACAGGGCAGACATGGAGTGATATGATTAATTTTATTTTTTCCTAGTTGGCTCCCCTCATACTTAAGTTGAACATTGCCCTCAATGTAAGAACTGAAAACACAAAAATAGGGAAAATTACAGGAAAATGATACTTCCCGAGGCATAGAGAAATGTAGCTTGAGAGAGCTTGTCTTTAAGCAAATATTTATAGATATTTTTATTTTAAATATAAAATAATACATTCAATCAATATATATAAAACACCTAAAATTACTATAAAAAACCAAGAAAAATAAACAAATCAAAAAAAAACAAAAAAAAACAGACAAAAAAAGAAAACTAAATAAACAAAAAACAATAAACAAAAAAAAAAAAAAACAAATAAACAAACAAAAAATAAAAAATAAACAATAAAAAAAAAAAATAAAAAAAAAAAAAAAAAAATAAAAAAAACAAAACCTTTCCCCCTTCTAGTCACTGCAAACTAAAAATCATAAAAAAAACCATCGAAGACACCCCACCTACATAAGTATGATACTAATTCCCACAATGTAAGACAACTGAAAACACCACAAACGGGATTGGAGAAGGAGGGGCTCTGGGGAGTGAGTGGAGAAAAATAACAAAGAAAAAAGATAACATCCCGAGGCATAGAGAAACGTAGCTTAAGAGAGCATTGTCATTAAGCAAAACGCCAAAAATATTCCAAGTTCTAAAAAATTAATTAATGATAGTTAACCAGAAAAAGAGAAAAACACGTCGCATTACCTGAAAAAGAGTAAACATACAAAAGCATACAAAAAAGGAAATATTTTTTGTTTTTTTAGAAAATAAAACAGAGGAGGAGGGACTCCTCCACACTTAAATTAAAGCATGGGTTTCCTCCTGAGAAGCGCTTAATTTTGAAATGAGTCATTAGCTAGACTCATACTTTTGGGGTACATTCTTTAGGAAAGAAGGGAGTAAGTTCTTCCCTTGGGTCATTATCTTCTTCATGATATAGCTTGAGTCTATGGCCATTAACAATGAACGTCTTGCCATCTTTTCCATATAGTTCAACATATACGGATGGATATTGGTGTTTTACTACATATGGTCCAAGCCATCAAGATCTGAGTTTTGGCTGTTTGAATTTGTACTTAGAATGAAACAATAGCACTTTGTTTCCATGTTTAAACTCTTTTCTCATTTTTAGTTTTTTGTTGTGCTAGACTTTGGTTCTTGCCTTATATAGGCGAGAGTTTTCATAAGCTTGATGGTGAAATTCGTCTAACTCGTGTAACTGAAACATTCTTTTCTCACCAGTAGCGATGAGATCAGGATTATAGTTTTTTAGGGCCCACTACGCACGGTGTTCTATTTCAAAAGTTAATCGGCAGTTCTTTTCGTATACGAGTTTGTATGGTGTAGTTCCAGTTGGTGTTTTGTAAGCAGTTTTAAAGGCCCACAGAGCGTCGTCGAGTTTCCTTGACTAGATAGCAGGATTTTCTTTCATAGTTTTTTCAAGAATTCTTTTAAGAGCTCTGTTCGTAGTTTTAACTTGACCGCTCGTTTGAGGGTGATATGATGTGGAAAAACAGTTGTTAACTCCATATCTTTTCATGGTTTTTTCTATTATCTTATTGCAGAAGTAAGTACCTCGGTCACTTATGAGAACTTTGGGCATTCCAAAATGGTAGAAGAGTTTTTTCAGGAATGAAATAACAACTCTAGCATCGTTGGTTGATAAAGCTTGAGCTTCGGTCTATTTAGAAACATAATCGATAGCGACTAAGATGTATTCAAATTTATATGATTTTGAGAATGGTCCCATAAAGTCGATACCCCATATGTTAATAATTTCGCACACTTGAATGCTGTTCAAGGGCATTTCATCATGTTTGGATAGATTCCCTATTTTTTGACATGCTTCGCAAAGGTGGGTCCATGGTGACATTAATAAAGAATGGTACAATTTTCTGGTCCTAAGACACAGCGTCTGATCATACCATCTGAACATACTTTGAAAAGGTAAGGATCTTCCCAAAAGTAGTTTTTGAGGTCAGAGAAGAATTTATTCTTTTGCCTGTACGTCATCCCTTTAGGTGTAATATCACCCACCAGATAGTTGGCAAAGTATGTGAACCATCGCTGTCATCACTCGTCTCATCATTATTAATTCAAGATAAGTGGTCGACGGCAACATTTTTTACGCCTTTCTTATCTTTAATTTCTATATCAAAATCTTGTAATAGCAGAATCCAATGTATAAGACGTGGTTTAGTATCTTGTTTTTTGAATAGATGTCTTAGAGCTGAGTGATCGGTGTAAACAATAATTTTGGATAATATCATATAGGGTCGAAATTTATCAAATGTGAAAACTACAGCCATTAGTTCCTTTTTGATAACCGTATATTTTTGTTGAGCAGCATTGAGAGTTTTGCTTGCAAAATAGATGGGGTGAAAGTTTTTTCCATCTTTTTGACCTAAGACTGCTCCAACTACGAAATTACTTGCATCACACATAAGCTCAAATGGAAGATTCCAGTTTGGGCTTATGATTACAGGAGTACATGTGAGTTTTTCTTTTAATGAATTGAATGCTTTGTGACATTCTTTATCAAATTCAAATGGAGTATCTTTTTCGAGCAACTTAGTTAGAGGACGGGCAATTTTTGAGAAGTCTTTAATGAAACGTCGGTAGAAACAGGAATGTCCTAAGAAACTTCTAATGCCTTTGACATTAGTGGGGGTGGAAGTTTAGAGATTACGTTGATTTTGGCTTTGTCAACTTCAAGGCTTGCACCAGACACTTTGTGTCCAAGCAAAATTCCTTCTTTAACCATAAAGTGACATTTTTTTTAGTTAAGGACAAGATTTGCATCTTTGCAATGTTGGAGCATTTTATCGAGATTATTTAGGCAATGATCAAAAGAGTTTCCAAAGACGGAGAAATCGTCCATGAATACTTTGACTGATTCTTCAATCATGTCATGAAAGATAGCTAACACGCACCTTTGGAAAGTAGCGGGAGCATTACATAAACCGAAAGACATTCACCTGTAAGCGTATGTTTCGAAGGGGAAAGTGAAGGTTGTTTTTTCTTGATCCATGGGATCAATTAGTATTTGAAAATATCTGGAAAACCCATCAAGGAAACAAAAGTATTTATATCCTGCGAGTCTTTCTAACATTTGATCCATGAATGGCAAGGGAAAATGGTCTTTTGCGGTTGCTTCATTGAGTTTATGATAATCGATGCATACTCGCCAAACCGTAATGGTTCTTGTTGGGACAAGTTCATCTTTTTCGTTGGTAACAACTGTAATACCACCTTTCTTGGATACACAGTGGATGGGACTTACCTAAGGGCTATCGGAGATTGGATAAATGATACCGGTGTCGAGCAGTTTAACAATTTCTTTTTGACTGACTTCTTGCATATTCGGATTTAATAGTCTTTGCTTTTGAACTACTGGTTTTTTGTCTTCCAGAAGTTGAATTTTATGTTTATAAAAAACGGATAGATTCCAAGAATGTCTATTATTTTCTAAGCATAGGCTTGTTTGTGGTTTTTAAGGATGGAAACGAGTTTGTTTTTGTTTTCTTCAGAAAGCTGAGATGATATGATTACAGGAAGAAAAGTGGATTCTTCCAGGAATACATATTCTAAGTTATCAGGAAGAGGATTCAGTTCAAGATTTGTAGGAGGTTCTTTAATAGATGTTTTTATCTTATAATCGGTGTTAAAGGTCATCCTTTCGAATGGCGGTTCTTTAGTGTCGGATTCGGATTCATAGTTCCTTCGATGGAATGAAGGATTTTACTACCTTCATCGAGAAGAGCATCAAAATCTTCTTCTAAGATTTTTATCGATAACGTCAATACCAAAACGTGTATCATCGTTTGAATAAGAGTGTTTCATCACAGAATCCATATGAAAAGTCATGCGTTCAGTTCCAACTCCAAGATTGAGTTTTTTTTGCTTAACTCGAATTACTGCATCGACAGTATGGAGGAAAGGTCTCCCTAAGATAAGTGGAACTTTACTGTCTTCTTGCATTTCGAGAATAAAAAATCTACGAAAAGGTGAATTTGCCAACTTCAATGAGCATATTTTTAGTTATTCCAACAGGGTATTGGAATGATCTGTCTGCTAGTCTTACGCTTATTTTAGTGAGTTTTAGATTTTCGAGAGATAACTTTGCATATATAGAATATGGCATGAGATTAATGCTAGCACCAAGATCGGCTAAAGCATCACATGAGAAAGCTTTTATTGAAATTACATGGAATGAGGAAACTTTCGGGGTCTCCAAGTTTTGGTGGAACTTTGTTTTGGTTTAAAGCAGAAATTTCATCGCTCAGGAAAGCGGCTGAAATTTGTTCAAGATTGTGCTTATTGCTAATGCGTTCTTTAAATTTTTTGCCATAGTTTGGCATTCATGCTAGAAATCGACAAGAGGAACATTAATTCGAACGGCTCAAATCATGTCGAGGAATTTACCATACTGAGCTTCCATTTTCTCTTTTCTAAGGTGTTGAGGATATGGGATCTTTAGTTTATATGGTTTAGGTATCAGAGTTTCGTTGACTGGTTTTGGATCTTTAGGTTTAGGTTGGGGTTGAGGTATAGGTTCCTCATCTTCATCATCACTGTCAAAGTTGACAAGAGTTTCAAAGTCATTAGGTTGATCATTTGGGTTGATAGGTGGGTCATAGGATTTACCACTCATCCTAAATACGACATTTACCTGCTCATTTCGAGCTTGCAATGGTTGATAAGGTTTAGATGAGCTACCTTTTGGGTTAGGTTGAGTGTTACTAGGAAGAGATCCAGAAGGTCGACCAGATTGCTTGTCAGCAAATCTATCGAATTTAGCTTCGAGATTTTGAATTGAGGCTTGATGATTTTTTGTTGTTGTTTCAAATTTGGTTTTGAGATCCATGAAAGTATCTTTGACAAAGAATTGGTTGAGTGTTTAGCTTTTATGAAATCGCTTAATTGTTTTTGAAGGTCTAGTTTATCATCAGAATTAGATTGATACTTGTCTCGATTGTAATTGTTTCTTCCGCATGAACGCCAATTATCACGATTTGAATCACAGTCGCAGTAATCATTGTAAAAACGAGTACAACGGAAGGTTTGCATGAATTTTACTTTTTCTTCATGAGACATAGGTGTGTCATCATCGTTATGATTGGGGTTTGGTTATTTTGAACGAGATTGGAATTCTTTATACTAAGCATCCATTTTCATGGTCATGGCATCCATTCGGGCCATAATTTTATCAGTGTCAGAATTACTGCTACCTTCATAGGTGAAAGCAACAGTTTTCTTTAGAGATGGCTTAGATTTTTGGTTTTTATCCCAATCAAACTTGAGTAAGACTTTGTCTTCGAGAAGCCGATAAGCTTGGTTTGATGTTTTGTAGAGGAAAATACCACCAGCTGCGGCATTTAAGACTTCTTGGGTTATTTCATTGAGACCGTGGTAATTAATGATATTGCCTTTGGATAGATTGTGACCATGGCAATTTCTGAGCATTTCTTTCTTACGGAGCAAAGCTTCGATTAAGGTTTCATTTTCATGTTGAGAAAAGGCTCGGATTTCTCCGAGGAGTCGATCGAAAAGAGTTGGGGGAAAGAATCTGCTAATGAAAGCGGTTCAAAGTTCATCCCATGTTTTGATAGTTCCTTCATTGAGTTCATCCAGCCATGCTTTTGCTTCACCCGTGAGTGATAGGGGAAACATCATTAGGCGGACAGCTTCATTTTCAGTGTCTCTGTATTTAAATATATCACATATTCTGATGAATTCATGAATGTGTTTATGCGGATTGGTTGTAATCCTACCATCGAATTGGTTTCCTTTGACAAGGGTCAAGTGGTTACCCTTAATGGCAAATTCGTCTGCGATTTCAGGAATGGTGATTGCGAAACCGGGAGTCAGAGCGACAACACGGTCGCCAGCCCACATTGGTTCATCATCCATTGGATTGTAATTTTCAAGGATATCAAGAAAGTGACGGAAATAGTTGATGTCAAGAATAGGAGCGTAACCAACTCTTGGTTGTGCAGGTAGTTTGTTTCTTTGTTCGAATGGAACTCTTATATTTCATCGACGAAGTCTTCGATTCAGGGTTCGTTCAGGTTCAGGAAGTGGTTCAACAAGTTAAGAGTTGGAAGAATGTGTATGCATCCAAGGGATTTATATGATTCGGTTTGCCAAAAAACTGTACGGCGATTTTGAGAAAGAAAGTGGTAAAAAATTATTTTAAAAATTGATTACGGAACAGCTTTAAAATCCCTGGCAAGGGTGCCAAAAACTTTTGATGTGTTTCAAAAGTTTTATATTTATAGGACTGAAATTACCGGTTTATGAAATGGAAACACACAGGTAAAAGTATAACCCATGTATGTAGTATAACATTTTAGGTAAGACTAGGTCGTCTACAGGGATTTGATTAGTGTTCGAATAATCAGAAATTTTAAAACAATTATTAATAACTTTTAAGATAGATTCAATAATAAAGAAATATGACTACTCGGATAGTTTCATATAATTCTTAAGCAATGGTAGTAATCTTGATCTTTGACCTTAGGACTTTAACTTATAAAAAGGATTTCTCGTCAGAAAATGTTTTCACAAATTAACTGGTTTCAACTTAAGACTTATCTTGGTTTAACTTAATCAAATGTGTCACTCAAGCAATCAAGTTACTATTATATCAAATCTATTTTGTTTATCAAATAACATACGTAAATTTCTTCGATCAAACGATAAAGATCATAGACAAATCTTTAAAATCATATAGTGTACAACGGGTCTTTCGACCTATACCATTATACGTATATAATAAAAGTTAATGAACAAGTTTAACAAGATTAGATATGATAGGTTTGTAAAATAAGCTTAACATTGATAAGATAGAGATGACCCTAAATGCTTACTTATTATATTAACATCTCCGGGTAGTCAAAAGATGTTTAGCCTCTCATGGCTATGGTGTTCATGATAACAAAGTTGAATAGAGAAACAGGAAACATACAAAATTCGGATTGAGAAATGGATTGAACACCGCTTTTACAAGTACAAATCCGTATAGAAAGTTTGTGCTAAACTTCAAGGATTGATGAAGATTATTCAGAGGTATTTGTTGTAGAAGTGTGTGAGAATTGTGTTAGAATGTGTGAAATATGAGAGAATTTTCTATTAATTTATAGGCTAAGAGAGGCCAAAAGTGCGGCGCACTTTCTTTAGAAGTGCGGCGTACTTTGCTTCATTAATGCGTAGAACTTTAATGCTGAGGTGAAGTGCGACGCACATGATGTAGAAGTGCGTCGTACTTAGGGTATTAATTGTCCTTCATTAACTTCGTCCTGAAGTGCGGCGTACTTTGCGTAAAGTACGGCGTACTTGGCTTCATTTTTGGGTTTAATATTTATTTTCTTCTAACTTTTCTTCCATAAGGTGTAAAATACTTGTGTCTTTAGTCTTTTTGAGCTTGAGTTGTCTTCAAGTGAACCTGCACATATTTCATGCTTTTAAGTATCGAAAGGTTTGAATGCAATTGCAAGTGTCTCATTCGTCTTTACGGATGTGTATTTGTAATTTGTCGCCTTTTCTGGAGCATTGGTATTGGTATAAAATTATATGAGTAAGCCGGTAATTTAGTAGCTCTAGAACTTGTGCTTGATCATCATTTACTAGACAGCAATGAGGTTAATTCATAGACAAAATTGTATGATAAGAGGTAAAATAAATCCCATGTAACTCATGTATCTGCAACACTCCCTTTTAGTGTTATCCCGCTTAAGTATCCAAAATTGAAGAAAAATGCTCAATGAAAGAAGTTCCGTGCCTGCCTTAGTAAGCATTTGGTAAAAAACAAAAAAAAAGAAAGAAAAAATTCAAAGTACAAGGCTTAAGGTTGGCACATGGAATCAGTACATGTTACTCATCCTCATTACTATCACGTTTTGCATCTTTGAGATTTTTGTCTAGGTGCTGACGCCGCAACGGGCATGTTTATGTGTCTTGTATAAGCCTATGGTAGAAATCTAGATTATGTCTATGCAATTGAGTGACTTCACAAATATAAACCATATATGAGTGGCTAGAGTGAATATCAATCAGACAAACCCCTTTTTGAGGTTCTCTGTTATATGTTTATGCCTAAAAAGTTATTTAAATCAGTAAACACTTATTAAATCTAAATTTTCTCCACGTCATGATAAATGATCTTGTTTTCTCACTTTAATTGCTTGAGGGCAAGCAATAGCTAAGTGTGGAGGGATTTGATAACGCCTAAATTATACATGTTTTCAGCGGTGTTATTTGTATATATTTTATCATTTCTCGTGAACTTTTGATACTTAATAGAACAAAATATATGCTTGTTTACTTGAAGACATGCCGAGCTCAAAAAGTCTAAAATACAAGTGTTTCTACTCATCGGAAGATAAGTTAGAAGAAAATAAAGGGCTAAAGCTAAAAATGCCAAGAAGTACGCCGCACGTTTTCGTATGTACGCCGCACTTCCTATCAAGATTAAGAGAATTAAAGGGAATTAAATGAAGACTGCATTAACTCACCAAGTGTGCCGGTTTTATACGAAAGTACACGGCACTTCCTTGCAGCATTAAAGACATTTGCACTGACTTAAGCAAAGTATGCCACATATTTTAGAATGTGCGCCGCACTTCAACCCTTTTTCATCCAATAAATAGAGACGGATTTTCAAACCATTTGGCATATCTCTCACACATTCATTCTATCATCTAAAGAATTTCACACGCAAATCTCTCTCAAACATCTTGAGTTGAAGATCGAAGAACAAAGAACACCATCATAATATTTAGTGAATAAAGGTTGTAGTAAGATTTGATACTAGTAACGGGTAGAGTTTGATCGATATTATTAGCCTGGGCATAGGTGTTTCTTGTTTATATACTGTTAATACAATTAATGTCTAAAAATGTTATTTATATTTTTTGACCTCTGTATTGATAATAACAAAATGTAAAAACGTTTACAAATTATTAATCGTAAAATTCCATTTCTAAGATTAGTGATCACTTAAGGTATGGACAAACAAATCATTAAGCATGATTAGTGATCAAGAAAATATTTTCTCTTAACCATCACATTTTTACAAAAGTATTTTCACAAAAATAAATAAACAAAATATTTTCTAATAAAAAGAAAAGTTTTATTTGAAACTTAAATTTGAAATTCAAAATTTCCCCCTAAAATAAAATGTTCCATAACAGATACAACATTCCCCACAAAAAGACAAAAGCATGAGCGTAGTCTACTGGGCGGCCCCCTTATAGGTCTGGCGGCCCCCAGATATATCTGGGACCGCCAACAGATGACCGTTGAGATTCATGTCTATAAATACTCCACTATTTCTGGTAGAAAAACACACCTCTTTGTACGAATTTTTCAGATAACTTTCTCTTTTAAAAAACCTTCTTTCTCTCTCTAAATCTTTTGATCACTAACATTCTTAGATCTTGTTTCAAGTGATCTAATCTCATCTCATATTTCTCATTCTTCTATTAAGTGCAAGAGAAGAACATTTGTTTTTGCTAAGAAATGAATTGTTATTTAGTGATCTCTCCTCTCTTCTTCTAAGCATCAAATCTCTATTGTAATTATCTTGTGTAATTATGTGATTCAGATTGTGTGTAAATCCGATAGTGTAGATCTTATAATTGTGTAGTGTTTGTGAAGTGGTAGATTGGTTCTAGCTAAGATTAGGACTCGACATTTAGTTTAGTGTCGGAAAATAATGTAAGCGACGTATAAACGGTTTTCTCCGCCTGAAGGGAGCTTGTTGACATAGTGAAATATCGAGTAGGATACTCGGGGAGTGGAGTAGGACGAAGAAGAGCTTCATAGCCGAACCACTATAAATCTTGGTGTCTTGGTTTGATTGTTCATTCTCTCATCTCTTTATATTGTTGTGATTGTTATTTAGTATTAGTTTAGATATTTAAATTATTGATTCATATTGTTGATTGGTTGAACATACAACTCGAATCTAAGTATTTTGAAAGCAAACTTTTATCCATATATGGTTTAACTGTATCTTACAACTTTTACAAAACGTTTTCGAATGAATAATTAATTAGCAGGCCTTCTTGTTTCATTAATCGATTTACTTCAAGGATCTGAGATTAAATCATGCTAAAAGTAACTAAATGTTGAGTGAATTCTTGCAGTTCTATTATATGTATAAACAATAAAATTTTTCCGAACACAGTATATTTCAAAAAATTTCAGGAATTTAACGATGTGGAGCAGACATCGCTATAGGGGGATTATTATAAGCCTCATGAACATCGAACTTACCATATATTTCAAATAAATTTTTGTACCACATACACCCTCGCTACTTGAGTGTCTCTTATTCTCTATACATTGCATCCGGGTGTTATGTTCCCAACACAGGACGATAGCTGTCGGTCAAGGATTCGGAATGGATTTGGGTCGGTAATCTCAAATAGTTTATTTATGTATAGCGGTTATGCCGTCTTATTCCCGGGCATTACAATTCATGATATTTTTTTATCCACGGGGACTTTTTATTAGAGAGTTAAGTAACTTTTAATAATCTAGGTATAGCATAATACGGGTCCCTTGGTTCTATTTTAAAACAAGTCATGTTAAATCTCTCGCGGGTTTAAAAACAATTAAAAATGTTTAAAATTCGCGGCTACTGAACTCACTTGATTATAATGTTGGAAGAAAATAGATCGGCGATAAGCGAACTCGGTCGTGACGTTTCACCCGGAACCCTATACAAGGTATGGTTTTAGGTTTAGTCGTGGAAAGGAAAATAAAATAATGACTCAAAATAAGCTAAGTACTGCGATAAGTAGGTCATGATGATGAGTTATATTTGGGTAAGTTAAAATCACACTTAAGTTTCTAAGTAAATTTTTAATAGTATTACATTCTTTACTAGTTTTAATTACTGGTTTAAATTTCACAGTTTTAACAACAATTGATCCAAAAAGCTCAATTAGGGCCACAATTATAACGCCCATTAAGTAATTTTGGCCTCTTTTATAACTGGTCCATGACCAGACCTTGTCCAATATTTAGGGCAAGTGGGTGGGTTCAATGCTAAGCCAATAAGTCTTTTAAATATAATTGGTGTTTTTGGGTCTACTTGCCCATTTAAGTTTTTCATGTCCTATTTTTAGTTTATGGTGTGTAACTTGTATAAATTTTTTTGGGTTTTCGAGGTGAATAAGTTTAGGGTCACAGTAGGTTCATTATATTAAAACCTCCAAAAAGGGGGTCATACCACTTCGGGTTTTCGTGCAAAAACGGCTTTACACTTTTGGTATGGTATAGAGTAAAGTTGTATTTTGGTTTTTGTTTTATAAAACATGGTTGTTATCTTTTTAACTTTAAATATTAGTAACTTCTTATATTTTTATTCTATAGTTTCATATTTAAGTGTACTTTTATATGTTATAAGCTTATTTCTATACTCCATTTTGAGTTATCATATACTTAATGTCACTTTTTCATACAAAAGTCAATTTACAAATTTTGGCTGAAAACTCACTTTCACCATTTTTGATGCCATTTTCAAACCATAATGAATTGGTGTGATATCCAATATGGTTCAGAATCTATGATTCTTATCTATGTCTCATAGTTTTAGGTTTTTACTTAACTCGGAGTGAAATCATTACTTTTTTATACGTTCTGATCCCTAGCAAGGTCAGAATGAACATTCTTTAGTAAAAAGGGCATATCACTATTTTAACTTCATTGTTGGCCAATTAGTACATCATCTCTAAGGACATTGCTTTACTAAATTTCAAAGTAATATCACCCATTGTCTAACTAGGAAACTCGAATTTTCTGTTTTAATGCCCTAAATTTTTAAGTATTTCTACAGTGATTCTACTAGTTATATTTATTCATCTACCACTTAGATCTAAGCATGCATGTATTGTTTTTCTTATTTGATCATCATGAACACTACATATACATCAAGAAATTGATTTGAACATATACATTAGTAATGAAAATAACACAAGAATAGAAAAGTAGAATAAATATAAGAAGATTAGGCTTACAAAAGTGAAGATTTAGACTAGTGAATCAAACAAAACCCTCCTTTCTTGTGTTGGCTGAATTAAAACCAATGTAACACAAGATTAGCACTCTTCTAACCTTCTTCAAAGAATGATAACACTCTTCAAATCAAAACCCCACTCAAATCCTCAAGAAAACCCAAGAAATCAAGCCCTAAACACCTTCAAATCTTCATGGAATGGTACCAAACTTTGCAAGAAGCTTTGGGGTATTGTTAAGAGGATAAAAATGGGATGAAAAGTTTAGTATGATGATGGTGATGGTGGTATAAATTTCGGCAGAAAATGGAGGCCAAAGACAAGAGAGAAAAGTTCAAAAAAATGTGAAGTGAAGAGTTTGCTTGTGTGGGAAAATGAGAGGTATGATTATGTTTATAGGAAAGTGGAGTGGAGTGGTGTGTGGGGGTAAGGAAATCCGGCCATTGGCCTAGTTTTATGAAAAAAAATATTTTTTTTTTTTTGTCATAAGTTTTATTTAAGTATTATGTAAAGTTAATTTAAGAAAAGTAAAGTATTAAAGGTAAAAACGCGAGTTTTAGCAAGAATTCACGTAAACGCGAAACACAACGGAAAAATATAAATGATGAAAATTATAATCGTCGATGCTTAACGTAGGATTC
The DNA here is from genome assembly GCA_026074375.1 of Tanacetum coccineum. Classification (NCBI taxonomy): domain Eukaryota; kingdom Viridiplantae; phylum Streptophyta; class Magnoliopsida; order Asterales; family Asteraceae; genus Tanacetum; species Tanacetum coccineum. Next base: position 71,129 of record BQNB010016405.1, read on the forward strand.
GCCGATTCTTTGTAAACGTCGCGCAAATTACAATCGTAAACCCTAATTTCTTCCGGTTTTGTCGTGAGTTCATACTTCAACATAAAAATGAAAATTATATTTAATACTCGAGAATAAAATAACGACCTGAATTTGACGGATTGTCACAGCCTTCCCTCCTAAGAAGGGATCTTCGTCCTCGAAGATCGATTCATTTTCTTGCCCTTTTCTTGTTAAAGTCAAAAAGATGTGGGTACTTCTTCCACATTTGATCTTCTCTTTCCCAAGTGTATTCCGGTCCACGCTTTGAGTTCCATCGAACTTTGACTATCGGGATTCGACTTTGCTTGAGTTGTTTCTCCTCTTTATCCACAATTTCAATTGGTTCTTCAATGAAATGTAATTTCTCGTCGATCCTTATTTCATCAAATGGAATGACTAGGTCTTCATCTGATAGACATTTCTTTAAGTTCGAAACATGGAATGTATTCCTTGAATCTCTTGGGGTAATTCCAGTTTATATGCCACCAGACCTATTCTTGATAAAATCTTGAATGGTCCAATATAACGGGGACTTAAT
>BQNB010016406.1:4113-71685 GCA_026074375.1 Tanacetum coccineum
AATTGCAAAATCAAGTATGTAAACCAAGTGTGTAGAATAGTATGTAAAAGATATTGTAAACGAATATGTAAACAAGTTGTATTGAGCATGTATTCTCCCCCGAGATTTGTAAAGTAAATGTAAAACAAGTGAAAGAGGGGCTATAAACTCACATTGATGTTGTAGAACGATTGACAGATAGGCATCTAATATGCACAACACGAACGAAGGACGAAGCGGCTCGATCAAGAAGTTCCAACTAGTCTTAACGGCTAAGTCTCACTAGCCTAGGGTAATGCGTTTGGGTTTCCCGATGAATTGTTATGTCAACGCGACGCGTTGATAAAGATTTAGATTTAAAGTTGTAATAGTTTGGTGGTTGGTTAAATAAATAAATCAAAAGTAAAGGTCAAGTGTGTAATATATTCCGTATATATTACATAATGAAAAGTGACCAAGTGTATAATTCACATCGTGAATTATATAACAAGATACACACCCAAAAGCATAACTCAAGCGCATTTTAGTACACGACATGTTTTATATTTTTAAAAGGTGACGATTAAAATAAAATGGTCTAATTATATAATACCTTCCAAGTATTATATAAGAAAGGTGATAAAATAAATGACACTAAATAATTTGACACGCGCCCGAATATCCTCAAATAATTTAGCAGGAAGTTCTTTTATACACACAAACGTACGTTTTAAAGTTGTGGACTAGATTGATGAAATCTCTAAAATTATAGCTTACGTTTGATTATCGGGCTTCACGATTTAATATTCCTTAAGACATCTCAAGATAATAAATAAAGTAGATTTGTAAAAGTTTACTAAGCGTAGCAATTTATAAAAATCTCGTCATTACTCATTCGTTTATTTAACGTTTTCCATAGTAACAAAAGTTAATTGTTTTCCCTCAATTAAATCAATCCATGTTGCAACCCCAACACACCCCTTAAGGTTATTAATCACCAAAAATATATAATATATGCTACGTTTATTAACCAATTTAAACCACCATTAATTAATTTAATATATATCTATGAAATCTTGGTATACTTTTTATTGGCCAAATTTTTATATAAACAAACGCGCCTATACTGTTATCATAACCAAACGCACCCTATAGGTTGTTGTCGTGAGGGTGGTGACGGCTGAGGTGAGGTGCTCGGTGGTGGGTTGTTGATGAAGAGATGATGATGGTGTGTTGGTGGTGGAGGTATGACTGTGGTGAGGATGATGAGAGTGGTGGGGGCCGGCTGTGGTCGCCGGAATTATTCGCCGGAGAAAGAATGGGGCGCCGGAAAGTTATAGAGAGGGAGAGGATGAAGATGAGATGGGGCTAGGTTTTATAACTCAAATGAAATGAACCCTAAATGCCTTATGCATAAGCCCAGATCCAAACGCCCTTGTGGTTGCTACATTGCCAGCCAAACGAACACCTTGTGCCGTTTGGCAGCCAACCAAACACCCCCTTTTGTTACAAACCAAACCCGACGCACCCTAAAGGTGGCTGTCAACCCGCAACCAAACGCACCCTAGTCTAGTTTTTAATAACCAAACGCGCCCTAATCTTTGATATATCTACATCAAACGAACACGCCTAACGTGGCTGTTTTACACGAGTAAACAAACACACCTCTGGTGCGTTTTACAGCAGCCAACGCACCCTTATGTTGCAAAACTAACCCGACAACCTTGTGTGTTAACAACCAAACCCGAACGCCCCTATGTGGCTGTTAACCCACGAACCCAACGCCCCTTGTCGCATTTACAACCACGCACCCTGGTTGGTTTCCACAGCCAAAAGCCCCTTGTGGGGCTACCCGCACCCTACAAGCTTACACGGTGAAAACCACCAAAACCCAACCGCGCCTATTTACGGTCTCATAACAATCGGACGCAGCCTCGTTGGGCTGTTTAATATCAAACCATACGCACCCTTGTGCGAGAATGAAAACCCACGCACTCTAGTGGTACAAGCTTAAACCCAAAACGCAGCCTATGGCTGGGCATAACCACAACGCACCCCGGTGGTGGAAATCAAATGTAGCCTAAGTGTTGTTAAACCCCAACCAAGACGCACCCTCGTGGTGTGGTGGCTTCACCCGAAAGCACCCTTGTGGTGTATTAATAAAACCATAAAAACTAACGCACCCTTCTAGTTGTTTATAAAACCACACGCACCCTTTGTGGTGGTTGCTGTGGTGGTGGTGCTAGTGAAGACGATGATATGATGATGATGATGATGGTGACATCGTGTGTAGATGGTGATGAGCATGGCGTGATGTGGATGATGGCGTCGGTGGCATTGGCCGGAGGTTGGTGGCGGCGCCGGATAGTGGGAGGAGGCGCCGGGAAATGTTATAGAGAGAGAGAGGGAAGATGCACAAATGTGTTTAGGGTTATATAAAAAAAATGGGTATAACCCTAATTAGTTATATATTTATACAAGGGAAATTTTAAAAAGAAATGTAAGTTGTATAATAGTGTGGGGTGTATGTTGTAAGTATTATCCAACCGGGACTTCGAGTGTATTTTGTTAATTATTGATTCGGGACTCGATTAGGCTAGTTAACGGACGATTAAAAATATGAAAGTTGCACCATTGTTTTCTAAATAATTTTTCCAACAAAATGAGTACTCACTCGACTATTATTTTATAAATATTTTTATAAAATATGAAACGGATAAGGTTAAATCCTCACAATATCTAACAAGGGTTATTGTGTGCGGGTTATGTATCAAGCAATTTCACAAAAGTATGCTTGAAATTTTTTTAAAATTTGAGCATAATTTAAGAATTTTTGTGTGAAAATTAGGACAAGTAAACATTCTAATTCCATCCCCCCACTTGAATTATACAACGTCCTTGTTGTATAGATAAAACATTAAATACAAGAATTAAAAAGAATTAGAATGAGAAACTCCCCTGATATTTGCTTGGTAGATTCTCCATGTAGGTTTTATTAAGCAAGATTGTGTTGAACAGCCGCCTTAAAGTTTCAAGACTCCAACACTTCAAGATCTCCAGATTTATAAATTCTCCACCAATATTCGTCGATATTTCTTTCACGAGGTCCTGTATAAAATATAGGAAAAACATGCATTCCTATCTTGGTACCTACGATTAATTTAAACTAAACTAAACAAACTAAATACGAGTCAGTGTGGTGATTACGCCGTATCATGTTCGTGAATACTCCGTATTGACAGAACTTATAATAATGTTTTTAAAGTGCATAAAAAGTAAACACTGAAAACGTCCAGATAATCAATACGCTGTATGGTATGGAGCGGATACGTCGTATTGATGTCTGGGAAGACAGATTCGATAAAATTAAATAACATTTCGGGTTATCTCCCAGGAAGCACTTTTGTTTACAGTGAAGTCTTTAAGTTAGACTTTTCTTCAGCTTCTCCTCACGTTGTATCTTCTTCGAATTCTACTACTTCTTTATCTTCCGTATCAATATGTCTTTCGTGGTACTTTTTTAACCGTTGTTCATTGACTTTGAAGCTGACTCCGTTTTTATCTGTGATTTCCATGGTTATTTGGTGCGCGTCACCTTCTATCCGTTGTCCTTTTCTAAAAAATATCTTGGTAGATTTTAGACATATTATCTTCGTTTCTCTCCCAAATATCATATTCACATCTTCTTATAGCAATATATTCTTCATTGGGTCCAAGCGAGTACTGAATAGCTTCAAAATTTTCCACTTTACACATTCTTTTGTTAGGTTGCTCATCAATGGATTCGGATGTATTGCTATATTTGCGCTTTGTCTGACTTTGTTCATCTTCCTTTTCGGTGTCACACTTTCCATGTGTTATCATATAAGGTTTGAAGAACGAGTCAGTAGTAGTATTGTTATTATTCAAGATGCTATCATCCATTCGTCTCTTATTCCAACTCCCATTCATCCAAGCATGGAAAAATACTTTTTTTAATTCTTCCATCTATTTTCATATGTTTATTAAATGATGAATTTACTCGCGATATGAATTCAAGTGGATCTATCCCCTAGTTATCTCCTTCGTCCAACATTTCTTCTTCTCCATCGTATGATTCGGGATAAAAAAAATTAAAAAATTCTTAACAAGTTTAAACGATAATTTTTCCTCCTCTTAGTTTATCCACCATTGTCGTGCGTCATTAGCTAGTGAGAGAGGAAAGACTTTCATTCGTAGTTGATGGGAATCCACACTAGGAATGTAGATTAAATCAATCATTTCAAGCACGTTAGCAATGTGGTCCATCACGTCATCGTCAATCCATCTGTGGTATGCACTCATTTGTAATTCCACTAAAAATTCATTGCTGAGTTCCATGTTTATATCGTTACTGGTGATAGAAAGATTTGATTCATTTTGACCATTCACTATGTATTCCTCTGAAATTAGTTCTGCCATGACTTCTTATGGTATATTCTTTAGTCTACTAGCTCTAATAAGTACTTCCTATAACAAAGGTAAAAATATCAGCAGGATTTGCTCTGAAGAAAGATAGAAAAATTAAGCACGGAAATCAAATATGAAAACTAAGATTCTAATTCCGTTTCAGTTGATCGATACGCCGTATTCAATAAAAGTGAATACGCCGTATTAATCAGTTGAATGAATACGTTGTATTGGTCAGAAAGTTGGATACGTCGAATCGAGTTATCGACCAGAACAGTGTATTAGGAAAACAATTAAATTAAATACACAAATATACAAGCAATCAACTAAACTAACAAATATATAAAATTTACATAATATACAAGAATATACACTAATTTAATTAACACTACTCCTAAGGGTTAGATCTAATGTTAAAAACCAAAACATAAAATAAAAATCAAGATTAAATTTCACTCCCCGGCAGCGGCGCCAAAAACTTGATGTGTCGTTGTGTGGTGTATATTTTTATGATTCAAGTTTTAAATTTATATTTTGCCGACTTAACCAAAAACAACACTTTAACGGGCAGTGTACCCGGTCAGTGGTAGATTCGTGGTAAGTAGGGTGTCAAACACTTGAAGCGAGGTTAAATATCTTAATTTATTAATATTTTGGTTATCTAATCTAAGTTAATCCTAATCTAAGTCAAACCTATGCAAATCCTATGTTAGTTCTAATCCTAATTCTAACAAGTAAAGGGGGTTTTCAGCCTGAGAGACTGGCACGGGTTTGGTAGTGACTACAATCAATTCAAGACACCTTAACCCACGCGAGCAAATTAACAGAAGATAAAAGAGCGGTCAAGCCTTATGAAAGAAAACTATATTAGCCATCATTAATCCGATTAGAAGTTGGTTTGTTTATTCAGTGCAATGATTACTTATCTCAATGAGGCATATCATTCTTAGACTTAGGCAAGACTTCATTCTAAGACCTAGACACATTAATTTTGTCACAATTAAAGCATCCGCATAAAGCATCCTTATTACCTGATTATAAATCATCTTAGGGATTAAAGCAATGGTGATCTTGTTAAACCCTAGCTCATAGAGACTTTACCCACTTACTGCTTAATGGCAATTGATACACTAGTAGTCCATTTGTCCAACTATCCAACGGAATCGGAACATTATTTGTTGAATTATCTAGATTCACCTACTAGTTAACATGTTTAATAAACCAAAGGCAATTTCCGTTAACTAGTTAAGCCAGAAGCGTATCCTTAGCATGATTTTAGAAGGACAATATTTATGATCCTATGATTCTAGATGTATAAATCACTATATGAAAAGCTATCCTGGCATCTAGATTACTTGGTCTGTATCACTAGATCCAGTTGAATGATAGGTCGCATACAAAAGCACGTAAACTTAAGACCTTCCCAGGCTGTAATTAAACCAATTGGTTCATTTCTTAGCCAACGAATTGCGGCTCGAGTCAAGGACATAGCGAATGCTCTAAGCATTACATGGTCTATAGTAATATTTGGAATGTGGAATAGATCGATGATCTCAAGAACTTTCTCAATGTGTTCGTTTTCATTTTCATGATCTGAACCGCTGAAGGTGTTAGTACGTAGTTCCTTGAGAAATTGGCTCTTTAGTTCAAAGTTATCTTTGTCTTCAGTTTTAGGCCTAGTAACTCTGATCCAAGTCCAGCACAGGGACTTTGCTCATGTATTTGCTCATATTTCTGCCATTGTTTCCGCAACTTCTTCCTCCGAGTATTCTTGGTCAGAAAATAAATTGAAATCAGGCGATCTCAATTCATCAAGACTTAGTGTCTTGAAGTGTCTCTTAGATGATCGAAATTCTCGTTCTGGATCCTTGAAAGGTGTGAATAGTTCGTTTGTTAAAATCCTTGTCATGCACTACCTGAAACAAGGGATAAACAATCAGTAGGATAGGCTCTTTACGATAGAAAACATTTTAGCACGGAAATCAAATATGAAAACTAAGGTCCTGATTCTGTTCCAGATGATCGATACGCCATATTCAATAGAAGTAAATACGCCGTATTAATCAGTTGAATGAATACGCTGTATTGGATAAAAAGTTGGATACGCCGTATCAAATGGAAGTGAGAAGAACGCGTATCGAGTTATCGACCAAACAGTGTATTAGGAAAACAATTAAATTAAACACACAAATATACAAGCAAATAATTAAACTAACAAATATACAAAATATACATAATATACAAGCATATACACTAATCTAATTAACAAAACTCCTAAGGGTTAGATCTAATGTTAAAAACCAAAATATAAAATAAAAATCAAGATTAAATTTCACTCCCCGGCAGCGACGCCAAAAACTTGATTTGTCATTGTGTGGTGTATATTTTTATGATTCAAGTTTTAAATTTATATTTTTGCCGACTTAAACTAAAAAACCCCAACAGCACTTTAACAGGCAAGTGACCCTAGTCATGGTAGAATCCGTAGCAAGTAGGTGTCGTACACTTGAACGAGGTTACATCTCTCAATTTATTTATATTTTGGTTATCTAATCTAATTTAATTTTAATATAAGTCAAACCTATGCTAATCCTATGTTAGTTATAATCCTAATTCTAACAGGTAAAAGGGGGTTTCTAGCCTGAGAAACTGGCACGGGTTTGGTGGTGACTACAATCATTAATAGAAAACTATATTAGCCATAATTAATCTGATTAGAAGTTGGTTTGTTTATTCAGTGCAATAATTACTTATCTTGAAGAGGCATATCATCTTAGACTAGGCGGGACTTCACCTAATACCTGACATATTAATTATGTGTCACAATTAAAGCATCTACATTAAAGCATCCTTATATATTGATTAAATTCATCTAGAGGACGACACCATGCATGTTGAACGAACCCTAGCTCATAGAGACTTTTCTCACTTACTGCTGAACGGTAACTTATGTTAGGTGATAGTCCACAATCTAAACTATACCAATGATCAAAACGTTATTGGTTAGTACTAAGCCACTACCTTCTACGGTACAACCAGTTCAATCGAGGCAAGCAGGACGTTATTAGTGATCCTATTTGTTCCACCTATACGCATTACTATATGGAGAGCTATCTCGGACTCTTAGCAAGCCCAAATAACATCGAAGTTGCAGCGATTAAATATGTAGGACTAGACCTAGTTGAATGATAGGTCGCATACTTAAGCACGTAAACAAGTATCATGTGATAAACATAATCAATAAATCAACAATAAATTAAGAAATCAAGATATAAACAAAACCAAACATTCAGATCTTCATAATAATGGCTAATACCCGAAGGTATTAGCCTTCAAACATCATAATTAATACAAGAGTAATGTCTTAGCCAAGGTAAACTAACCGAGTTAACGAATGATACCAAAAACTGAACGATTACAAAAGTATAAGAAATTACACGTTGTCTTCTATGGATTGGAATGCGTTGCAAGACCTCTTCTACTCTTTTTCTCCTCTAAAAATTGACTTTTGTGGTTTAGGTATCGAGAATATGATTTAGCACACTTAAAACTCGTTTTTGAGTTTTGTATTTATAGGGTCTGGAGTCGGTGTCGATACGGCGTATCCAAGGTATTGGATACGGCGTATTGGGGTTTCTTGGAGTAGGGACCACGTTTGATATCTTCCAGAATATTCACATACTATATCTTAAATACGGCGTATTGGTCTTCACTGGATACGGCATATTGAACAGGTTTCCTTTGTGGTCTTTGGTGAGTGCAGGAACGGATACGCCGTATCTTCCTTGATGGATACAGCCTATTGGTTGTTAGAATAGTAATCTTCAAAATATCTTCGTTTAAGCTCCAGAATGCGCCTTTTGCTAATATTCACCAAGTACTCCATAATTACAGCAATTCTTAAATATAAACGATTAAATAACAATTCTTTGCAATAATTATACAAAATGGGTTAATTACATGGGATAAATGATGCTATAACATAGACGTTATTTGATGTCATCATGTGGCAACCTCAACCGATAAGCTACCGGGCCTATTCTTTTAAGAATCTCGAACGGTCCTACATATCTCGAAGCTAATTTACCATTCTTCCTAAAATGTACCGCGCCCTTCTAAGGAGACGCTTTTAGTAATACTTGATCACCCACTTCAAATTCTAACGGCTTTCGTCTATTATCAGCATAACTCTTTTGACGATCTCTAGCTGCCTTGAGTCTCTCCTTAATTAACACCATTTTATCGGTAGTTTCCTGCACCATTTTTGGACCAATCAATCAATTCTCCCCGACTTCAGCCCAAAGGGCAGGTGACCTACACTTTCTTCTATACAACGCTTTAAAAGGAGCACATCGAATACTCGAATGATAACTATTATTATAGGAAAACTCAACAAAAGGTAGATGAGTATCCCAACTGCCACCAAAATTGATCACGCACGCTCTCAACATATCTTCCAAAGTCTGAATAGTATGCTCACTTTGTCCATCTGTTTGAGGATGATAAGCCGTACTCATATCTAACCGCGTTCCTAAGGCTTTCTGCAATGTTTCCCAGAACCGCGATGCAAATTGTCCATCCCGAATAGGAAGTATAGACACAAGCACTCCATGCCTCGCTACTATCTCATCGATGTAGAGTTTTGACAATTTCTCCATATTATAGTCTTCTTGTGTCGCCAGAAAATAAGCTGACTTGGTTAATCTATCGACTATTACCCAAATCGTATTGTACCCACCACTCGACCTCAGCAACTTAGTGATAAAATCCATAGTGATTTTGTCTCATTTCCACTCAGGTATCTCTGGCTGTTGCAGCAGGCCCGACGGTCTCTGATGTTCAGCCTTTACTTTTGAGCAAGTCAAACACTTACTAACATATGTAGCTATATCCTTCTTCATACCTGGCCACCAATACATGTCCCTCAAATCATAATACATCTTATCCGCTCCCGAATGAATAGAGTATCCCGTATCATGTGCCACATCCATAATCATAGTTCTTACATCATGATGACATCAAATAACGTCACTTTTATAGCATCATTTATCCCATGTAAATTACCCATTTTGTTTAATTATTGCAAGAATTGTTACTTAATCGTTTATATTTGAGAGTTGCAGTAATTATGGAGTAATTTGTGAAGATTAGCTAAATGGCACGCATTCTGAAGCTTAAACGAATAAATCTGAAGAATACTGTTCTGACTACCAATACGTTGTATCCATCAAGGAAGATATAGCATATTCGTGCCTGCACTTTACAAGAAACCACGAAGAACAGAGTCTAATACTCTGTATCTAGAAAGACCTTTATACGCCGTATCCAAGATATAGTAATAAAATATTCTGGAAGATATTGAACATGATCCCTACTCCAAGAAAGTTCCATTACGCCGTATTGACTTCAACCAATACGGCGTATCGACTAAATTCCAGACAGTATAAATAGAAGGCCTAAAAATGAGTTTTAGGTGTGCTTGATCATATTTTCGATACCCTAACCATAAAAGTCAATTTTTAGAAGACAAGAAGAGCAGAAGAGGTCAAGCAAAGCTACTAATTCCATAGGAAACACCTTGTAATCTCCTATACTTTAGTAATTGTTTGATTTTTGGTATCGTTCATTTAACTCGGTTAGTTTATCTTGGTTGATTGATTATTCTTATATTGATTACAATGGTTAAGGGCTAATACCCTTATTAGCCCTGATTATGAAGATTTAAATGCTTGGTTTATTTATATTGATTGCTTAATTTATCGTTGATTGCTTGTTTATGTTTATCAATTCATACTTGTTTACGTGCTTTTGTATGCAACCTATCATTCAACTAGATCTAGTGATACCGACCAAGTTAGCTAGATGTCGGGATGGCTCTCCATATAGTGATTTATATATCTAGAACAATAGGATCACAATTAATGCCCTATCTTTACCTTTAGTTTATGTGAACAAGTTGGACTAGCAGGTTACCTAGGATCAACAAATAACTTACTGATTCCTTTGGTAAAGATTTGGATAGTGGACTACTAGAATATAAATTGCCATTAACCAGTAAGTGGGTAAAGTCTCCACAAGCTATGGTTTAATTAGATCACCATTATTAATCTTCTAAGATAGATTATAATCATCAAATAGGATGCTTTATGTGGATGCGTTTAATTATGACAGAATTCTACGTGTCTAGGTTTTAGGAAGAAGTACTGCCTAAATCTTAGAATGATATGCCGCCTCGAGATAAGCACTCATTGCACTAAATAAAAAAAACCAGAGTTTTAATTAGATTAATCATGGTTAATACAATTTTCTTATATTTGGCTAGACCGCTCTTCTATCTTTTGTTAATCTGCTTGCACGTGTTATTGTGTCTTAAATTGATCTAAGTTACCACAAAACCTGTGCCAGTCTCTCATACTGAAAACCCCTTTATCCGTTAGAATTAGGATTAACATAGGTTTAGCATAGGTTTAACATCGATTAGAATTAACATAGCTTAAATTAACTTAATTTAGTTAACCAAAATATTGATAAAACTATAGATTAACGCTTTCACTCTTAATGATCGACACCTTACTTACCAACGAAACTACATCTGATCGGGTATACCGCCCGTTAAAGTGTTGTTTTAGGTTAAGTCGGCAAAATATAAATGTAAAACTTGATAACTAAAATAACAACCTACAGGATGACACATCAAGTTTTTGGCGCCGCTGCCGGGGAGTGAAGTTGTTTAATACTTATTTTTATTTAATATTTTGGTTTTTAACCTTAGATTAACTTAAACCCTAGGATTAGTATAATTTAGGTTAATGTAAAATTCTGTATATTTGTTTGCTTGTTTATTTGTTTGTTTGTTTTGTTTGTTTTATTGTTTTCTATATACTGTTCAGGTCGATTACCTGATACGGCGTATTCACTTTAATTGAATACGATGTATCTAACATTATTAACTAAGCGTATCATGTTCAACAGTTTTATATGGTGTATACAAGTTAATTGAATACGGCGTATCGATCATATGATATAACAGCAAAAATAGATTCCTCATATTTGATTTATGTGCTTGATTTTCTATCTTTCTTCCAAGAAAATCCTGCTGATATTTTTACCTTTGTTACAGGTCGTGTTAATCGCAGAGTTTTGATTGAAGAGGATATAACGGGAGTTATGAGAGAACTAATTTTAAGGGAATGCATGGAAAAATCTCAAGCTGAATCAAGTCTTGCTATACCAAAGACCGACAATGATGTGAAAATTGAACTCAGAGAGGAATTCTTGATGGAGTTACGTAGTAATGCATATTGCGATACAGATGATGAAGATGTAGTCGGCCACATTGCTAAAGTTCTTGAAATGCTCGATTTGATTAAAACTCCTAATGTGGACACCTATCGTCTACGCATGATGGGTTTCCCTCTCTCACTTATTGGTGACGCAAGACAATGGTGGATAAATGAGGGGGATGGCAAAATCAACACTTGGGAAGAACTAGTTGAGAAATTTTTTTGTAAATTCTATCCTCTATCCCGTAATGGAAAAGATGAAGTTGTAAGCAACGATGATAACAGTGGGCGCGATCACTTTGAATTCATAACTCGAGTGAATTCAAAATTCAAAGACCGTAGGAGAGTGGATGAAGGGACTAAAAAAGCATTATTGTATTCTTGGGTGAATGGAAGTTGGAATGAAGAACCGATGGATGACATTGTATCAAGCGATGAAGAATAGGAGGTGTCTGATTATGGAAACCCTCCTAACACCAATACTAACTCGTTTTTTAAATCTTATTTGGATGCTCAAGAAAAAAATGACATTGAAAAAGGGGATGAACGAATCCAAAAGAAGTGTAAAGGCAACACTAGTGAATTGGAAAATATTAATCTAAACAAAGCACCCATTCTAGCAGTATAAAAGACGAGCAGCTCAATGAAAGGGTGTGCAAGGCCGAGAAGTTTGAAGTTATTAAGTATTCTTTATGACCTAACGAAGAGTACATTGCTATAAACACATGCAATGCAATGCTTGGACGAGAAATGAATATAGTGTGTCTCACATCTACCAAGAGATATTCCAAAAAAGGACGAAGGGTGGACCGTGACACGCATCAAGGAGTAAGGAAGCTGGGGAAAAGTCTAACTTAAAGATTTTGCTGAAAAGAAAAGTGCTTCCCGGGAGACAACTCGGGTTGTTTTTAATTTATATTATCGAGTCTATCTTCCCAAACATCAATACGGCGTATCTGCTGCATACCATACGGCGTATTGAATGTCTAGACGTTATCAGTCTTTATTTTTCTACATTTAAAACATTATTGTCAGATTGGGATACGGCGTGTTCATGCATATGATACGGCGTATATGGCAAATCTGACTCGTATTGATACTTTTTACAGGTTTCTGAATACGGCGTATCCTGGTTTTTGGATATGACGTATTGGTTTCCTGTACAGTTTGTTTTGATATTTTTTATTAACCATAGGATACCCGAGATAGGATTGCATGGTTTTCTTATATTTTGCACAGGACCTCGCTGGAAAGAAATCGACAACGTTGGTGAAGTATCTATAATCTGGAATCCTATGTGCATTGTAGTCATGCTGGAATTCAGACGCATTTACAACACACATTCTTGCTCATATACTCAACTTGGAAAATCATACCGACAAGTATCAGGGGAGTTTTTTATTCTAATTCTTTTATTTCCCGTTTTTAATGTTATTTTTATACAACGAGGATGTTGTGTAATTTAAGTGGGGGGATGAGAATTAGAACGCTATTTGTCCTATTTTACACATTAATATGCTTAAATTATGCTTAAATTTAAAAAAAATTCAAGCATAGTTTTGTGAAATTATTAGTTACATAGCCTGCACACATAACCCTTATTAGATATTGTGAGAATTCAGCCTTATCCATTTCTAAATGTTTACCCAAAATCCCACAAAAATATGAGTGTGCCGGTGATGTTGTAGACTTTAAAACTTGGCTTGGTATATCTATTCGAGACTACAATAATGAATACTATGGATTTAGATGGAGTAACTTGTTTAAACAGGTAAATTTCTAGGATTACACCCAAAAAGCCTATATATGTTGTGATATTAACTAACTACACTGGTTAGTTAACCCCTATATAAACCCTTTGTTTACTCTCATTTTAAGAATAAGATAACCTTAGAAAAACCAGTAGAGCCAATCCTTTAGGATAGCACCAACTGTTTGTTTCGTTATGCCTTTACACCTTAGCCTACCCTATTAGATTAAGTCCATTTATCAGTTGCTAGTTGCTTTAGTGTAAAGTAAGTATTTCATGTGTCTTGTATCATTTTCTATCTCTGGTATGGTTGAGAAATTGCACATCGCAATTAGGAATGTAAAAAGTAGTTAAAACTCATATATTTTTACTACCATCATAGTTATTGGTATGTACGAAGAACGAAGAATTATGGAAGAAACTATCCGGAGTTATTATGATCGTGAAGATGGTAAAATTACACCGAGATTCATAATGTATTGTTTAAAAAAATCGAAAAAATTAAAAAATTGCTTCAAAAAAGAGGAGGAAAATTTTAGAGATAGTCGGTTCGTTAAAGCTTAAACCGATGGTATTATTTGAAGGATCGGTTATTCGTTGATACGTGAATCAACGATGTAAAGTTTTGTATAAAGTAGTAGATATCGCCACTTGATTTTATAAAAGTATGTATAGTATGGGATGATTGGGAGTTGACCGTTACGGGAACGCCAATTAAAGTTGTTTTTGTTGATCTATGATCAAGAAGTTTGTGTATATATTTTTGAGTCTTTATCTGGTAACAATCGAGAAAGTATCTAGCAACTTGTACCTTATTTGTTTGGACTTAGTTTATATGTTTTGTAAATTTTTATTTAACAACAATTATTTCCCTTTCCTTATCTATAACCCTTAGGTTTTATTCGAATGAGGTTGCGAGCAATCACATGTGTCTATTCCGTCGTTACGGCCATGTATGTGTGATTTTGTCCGTCTTGTTGGTTTATTACTTTTTGGTGAAAGATTAGAAGATTCACTACCCGATATCAGTTTTTGTCCTAACCCTTGGTTTTACTCGAGTGAGGGAATTGAATGCAATCATATATGTCTATTCCATTGTTATGGATGTGTATATGTGGTTTGTCGCCCTTGCTGGTTTACAACTTTTGGTAAAGACTACTAGTCCTATTCTTTAGCTTATTCGAGTTAAGGTTTCAATGCAGTCATATGTGTCTATCCCATCGTTATGGGTGTGTATGTATGGTCTTTGTCACCTTTTTGGAATATTGGTATCGTTAGAGATTAGAAAAAGTGATTAAACCCTTTAAGCCTTTTTAAAACCGAATTTACCTTTATAAACTTGTTACTTCTTAGCTCTAGTGGTGAAGATGTGTATCCTTGCCAAGCCTATGATATAATACTCATCACGACCGAGCACTTGAGCGAATTAGTTACATGTTACCACATAGATTAGTTGATAGAATTGAAAGTTTTCATTTTCCTATTTCGTGAGGTGTTTTGCTGTGCACTAGTAATAGATCGAATAAATGCTTAACGGAAAAATCATTAAGGATACATTTTCATAAATTTCTAAAGGCTACTTGAGGACAAGTAGGATTCAAGTGGGGGATATTTGATGACATCAAATAACATCACTTTTATAGCATTATTTATCCCATTTAAATTACCCATTTTGTTTAATTATTGCAAGAATTGTTACTTAATCGTTTATATTTAAGAATTGTAATTATGGAGTACTTTGTGAAGATTAGCTAAAAGACACGCATTCTGGAGCTTAAACAAAGAAATCTGAAGAATACTGTTCTTACTACCAATACGCCGTATCTATCAAGAAATATACGGCGTATCCATGCCTGCACTTCATAAGAAACCACGAATAACAAAGTCTAATACGCCATATCCAGAAGACCTCTATGCGCCGTATCCAAGATATATTAATAAAATATTCTAGAAGATATTGAACATGGTCCCTACTCCAAGAAACTTCCAATACGCCGTATTGACTTCAACCAATACGGCGTATCAACCAAATTCCAGACAGTATAAATAAAAGGTCTATGATTGATCATATTTTCGATACCTAACCACAAAAGTCGATTTTCAAAAGACAAGAAGAGTAGAAGAGGTCAAGCAAAGCTACTAATTCCATAGAAAACACCTTGTAATCTCCTATACTCTAGTAATTGTTTGATTTTTGATATTATTCGTTTAACTCAGTTAATTTACCTTGGTTGATTGATTATTCTTGTATTGATTACAATGGTTAAGGGCTAATACCCTTGGGTATTAGCCATGATTATGAAGATTTAAGTGTTTGGTTTGTTTATATCGATTGCTTAATTTATCGTTGATTGCTTGTTTATGTTTATCAATTCATACTTGTTTACGCGCTTTTGTATGCGACCTATCATTCAACTGGATCTAGTGATACCGACCAAGTTAGCTAGATGCCGAGATGGCTCTCCATATAGTGATTTATATATCTAGAACAACAGGATCACAATTAATGCCCTATCTTTACCTTTGGTTTATGTGAACAAGCTAGACTAGCAGGTGACCTGGGATCAATAAATAACGTACTAATTCCTTTGGTAAAGATTTGGACAGTGGACTAGTAGAATATAAATTTCCCTTAAGCAGTTTGTGGGTAAAGTCTCCATGAGCTAGGGTTTAATAAGATCTCCATTATCAATCTCCTAAGATAGATTATAATCAGCAAATATGATGCTTTATGCGGATGCGTTTAATTATGACAGATTTCTACGTTTCTAGGTTTTAGGAAGAAGTACCTCCTAAATCTTGGAATTATATGCCGCCTTGAGATAAGCACTCACTGCACTAAATAAACACACCAACGTTTTAATTGCATTAATCATGGTTAATACTGTTTTTTTATATTTGGCTAGACCGCTCTTCTATCTTTTGTTAATCTGCTTGTGTGTGTTATTGTGTCTTAAATTGATCTAAGTTACCACAAAACTTATGTCACTCTCTCAGACTAAAAACCCCTTTATCAGTTAGAATTAGGATTAACATAGGTTTAGCATAGGTTTAGCATAGGTTTAACATAGAATTAACATAGCTTAAAATAACTTAATTTAGTCAACCAAAATATTGATAAAACTATAGATTAACGCTCTCGCTCTTAGAGATCGACACCCTACTTACCAACGAAACTACATCTGATCGGGTACATTGCCCGTTAAAGTGTTGTTTTAGGTTAAGTCGGCAAAATATAAATGTAAAAATTGATAACTAAAACAACAACCTACATGACGACACATCACATCACCACTCAAAGGAACCCATATTCTATCCATAAAGTATAGACCTCCATCTTCCTTCTTTTCCATTTGCTGATCCAAGCCACGCAGCATTTCTGCTGGCGCATTCTCTTTCTTGGTCGCCTCATTCTGAGCAGCCAACAACTTTTCCTTAATGCTAGATAGAATTGTCATAGACTTTGCTCTCATTCGCTTTGGTTTCACTCTTTCCTTCCTACTCAACGCGTCAGCTACTACATTCGCCTTTCTTGGATGGTAGCGAATCTCACAATCGTAGTCATTGAAAAATTCAATCCATCTTCTTTGGCGCATATTTAGCTCCTTCTGGTCGAATATATGCTGAAGACTCTTATGATCCGTATAGATAACACTTTTCGTCCCGTACAAGTAATGTCTCCAAATCTTAAGAGCAAAGAATACTACACCCAACTCTAAATCATGCGTGGAATAGTTCCTCTCGTGAATCTTCAATTGCCGCGATGCATACGCAATCACCTTGCCTCTTTGCATGAGCACACATCCCAATCCTTAATTTGACGCATCATAGTAGACTACAAAATCTTCTGCTCTATCAGGCAATGACAATATTGGTGTATTACACAAATTGTCCTTCAAAGTGTGAAAGGCTTCCTTTTGTTCCATGCCCCACTTATACTTCTGATTCCTCTGTGTTAGTGAAGTAAGGGGTTTAACAATCTTACAAAAAATTGGCGATAAAACATCGATAGTAACCAGCCAATCCCAGAAATAATTGTATATCTGATGGCGTCTTAGGAGCTTTCCAGTTCTTCACGGCTTTGATCTTGCTTGGGTCCACCTGAATACCATTGCTATTAATCACATGCCCGAGAAAATGTACTTCTTGTAACCAAAAATCACACTTAGAAAACTTGGCAAACAGGCTCTCCTTCCTTAGCAGCTCCAAAACTAACTTCAAATGAACCTCGTGATCCTCCTTAGACTTCGAGTATATCAAGATGTCATCGATGAAAACAATGACAAACTTATCTAGATACGGCTTGCACACCCGGTTCATTTAGTTTATGAAAACCGTTGGTGCATTGGTCAACCCGAAAGGCATAACTGTAAACTCAAAGTGTTCATATCGTGTCCTAAATGTTGTTTTTGGAATATCTTCTTCGTGCACTCTCAGCTGATGATAACCGGATCGAAGATCTTTCTTAGAGAAGTAACGCGAGCCTTGCAATTGATCAAACAAGTTGTCAATCCTGGGGAGAGGATAACGGTTCTTGATGGTTAACTTGTTGAACTCTCAATAGTCTATGTACATACGAAATGAACCATCCTTCTTCTTAACGAACAACACGGGTGCTCCCCACGGAGAGTGCCCAACGGTATTAAATCTATAGTGAACAAGGAATTTCCTAGTTCTAGGTTGCACCCACGGATAATCCTATCAAGTTCTACTTTCTTACCATCAGCTACTTCTATCACATAACCAGGTTTCACAATACTAGGTTTCACATTTAATAAGGACACGAATTTAGTGGAGATGAAGCTAAAGTCAGCTCCAAAATCAAAAAGTACAGTAGCCAAGTGATCGTTTGAAGAAAATGTACCCGTCACAACTTTAGGATCTTGAAGAGCGTAAACTGCATTCACATTGAATGCCCTTCCTCTAGCTTGATTCCCATTGTTCCTTGGGTTCTGATTTCCTTCAATAGTTAGATGGTTTCCCACTTGACTAGGTGCTTGGTTCAACTTAGGGCAAGTATTACTAAAATGATCGAGGCTTCCACACACATAACATGTCCTTTGATCATTACCCATTCTAACAGCATTAATTGGTGCCACTTGCTTAGCTAGCGCTCGACAATCTCTTGCGAAGTGACATGGTTTCTGATAGGTTGTAACACAACCAACAAGGTCCACCATTTGGATCATAAGCAAAACACCTAGCACATTTAGGATAAGAGCCAACGTTCTCATTCCTAGGAGGAGTCGCTGCCACAAATCCCTTGCCTACCTTCGCTCTCTTATTATCATTCCATGAGCCTCCTTGCTTGCTTGTCTCCACAGCCTCTTTCCTCTTCTCACTACCCTTTGAAAATGTACCACACCTAACCGCCTCATCAGTTAGTACTTCACCCATAAGAATAGCACTTTGAATCATGGTTGGTTTTGTTGCTCGAATCATTCCATGATTTTTAGGAACCAATCCATGAATGTACCTCCCGATACGCTTTCGACTCCGGGGTAACCAAGTGTGAAACCAACTTAGCTAACTCATTGAACCGATCAGTGTACGTAGCATGATTAGCCCAAACCATGGTGTGATTCCAGAATTCAGTCTCCAGCTTCTCCATTTCATTACTTGGGCAAAATTCTTCCACCATCGATGCCTTAAATTCCTCCCAAGTCATTCCTATAGCAGCTTCACGACCCCTTGCTTGAATCTGAGTGTTCCACCAAGTCAAAGCCTTATTGATCAATGAACTTGCAACCTATTTCACTTTTTTGATTTATTTTAGTACAACCACTAGGTGTCATGTAACCGATATTGTCCATTACCGACTCTATTTTCTCGATCCATCAAGTCAACACTATCGCACCTCCTTTCCCATCAAAGTCCCGTCGTTTACAAGCCAAGAACTCCTTGTAAGAATATCCTTCACGGTTTCCACCATTCCCGTTCTCGCCATTTCCATTTCCACCATTAGCATTTGCATTGTTCACATTATTAGTCACTTGCGTGACAATCTGAGGGATGATGTTTTGAAACTGATGCGCGATAATTACCGTAATGTTAGGGTTCGCGTCGTCACAAGAAGCGCCACTTTGTCTAGTTGGAGCCATTACTATAAAAGGAATAGGATTAATGCACGTTAGACAAGAGGAGAAGGATTTCTAATCCAATATTCCTATCATAAACCACACTTCACTATATATACATATACATAACTAACATACAACATGTCAACACCAGTCCATGTAATCATGCTTGCAAGTCCACGTGTTTTGTGGCGCATGTATAATTATGTTGGCCACCATAATTATAAATGCCCCCTTTCATGCATGTACTCCCTCCCATGACCATACTTTTTAAAGTCAACACACCACATAACACATAATATTAGGCACTCGAATCACCACAATCTCAAAATAATCCAAATGAAACTCTAGTCGTTTTATTAAATAAAACGAAAATATACAATGTCAAAAACAAAATTCCCTAAGCATGGCTCCAACCATGAAAACAATTAAATCATCTAAAAAACAAGAAGGATAATCAGGTAGAACATAGGCAGGAATAGGTTGAGGTGAATCTAGTTTGGGTCGAACACCACTTTCGCAAGTGTCATCCAGCTCCTTAGGTTTAGCTTCACTTCTGGAAGTAGACTCAAGATCTGACTCGACCTCCTCCTTAGATGCTGAATACTCTAGAGGCCTAGTGTTTGCACTACTTTCTGGTGTCCCTTTCATCTTCTTCTTCTTTAACTCTTCCTCTTCTTCCTCTTTCGGATCTTCTTCCGGATCCTCTTCCAGATCTTCTTCCTTCTCAACTTCAAGGACACTCCTAGGCGACTTTGCCCCTACCTGGACAGGGGAAGTTTCAACAAGTACATGACGCCTATAAGATGTTCATATCATCCTCCATCTAGTCTTTGGACAAATCTATCTTTTTGGTCCATTTGGGTAAACAATCTCCCAATGATATCTCCTAGGAGTAGGGGTAGTCATGGCTAACAGAAGAAGAAAACTCATCGCATTAGATACCAATTGACAAAAATAGGACTCTTATAAAAGTAAGAAAACAAAATGCCTAAGTAGCTAAACACATAGATCCTATGATGCAGCTACATGAAGGACTCCTAGGTTATAGTCTAGGTTAAACCACCTACTTCTCTATAACCTGGTTTTGATACCAATATGCCACACCCCGCCAAGGCAGAAACGCGAGGCATAACAAGACAGGCATCATCACAACACATTGATGTCAACAATAGAGAATAACTAGAATGTAATCAAATTAAAACCAAAGTGTTATGACGACACCTAACACAAGAGGAGTCTTGTATTGAGGTTAATCGCAACACAACAATACATAACATGATAATCCTAAAGAAAACATCAACATAATTCAAAATACTCAAAGTACGAAAGTATGAAATTAAAACACTAGAAATGTAAACTCCAAATGAAAAATCCTAAGGTCTCGCTAGCCACGCATTCACTCTTCCTTTACCTCAATATGCTCACTTGAAAATGATACTTTAAAATGTCAACATTATGTTGGTAAGATTCATAGGTTTAACATCAAACGCTTAGTCTTGTTGTGCCTAAAAATAGATAGGACATACATGAATATTAAGCATATATGAAATCACATAATTAACACAAAATAATACACATTCAGGCTTAGATTAGCATTAGCATATCTATCAACCATGCTCACCTAAAATGTACTCATATCATATACACAGTATTGGGTAGGCGTTACCCCCGATCCAAATCACATCGCAATATGGGTAGGCGTTACCCTCAATCTAACAATGCATGCACATATATCCATATAATATCAAATAATGTCCAAAACAATAAACCAATTCATCACAGCATTTAAAAACATTTTAAAAACACTTTAGTATCATTTTCACTCCTATGAAAACATAGAAAAAAGGGCTATGAATACTCACCTCAACTTCTTAAACGCGCACAAAAGTCTAAGCAAAATCTACACAACATAATTAATGAGTTACACATGATTGAGGCTTTACGGCCTTAATTCATGTAACTTTTCAATTGATGAATACTAATGTCTAATAATCTCTTATAAACATCCCATCAAGTTTTCCATACTTTATCTAAACTCAAAACACCTTTTACTTTATTATTTCAAATTTCCAAATTATTGCAGAATTTTATTGTCACTACACGACTACTTATAAAATACTAAACCACCTCATTGGACTTCCATATGGAATCCACAACAACTTCAATGAGTTATGTATCTACAATAATTTTTAGAAACAAATGATAATAAGTCTAACTATTTTTTAAAAAATCAACCTCATAAAGTGTCCAGAAAGTGACCTGATTCGACTATCAAAATGTTTGACTTGATCAGACCTACTTAGACACTTGGGAAAAATTTAGAAAAATTACAGGAGTTCCTAGACATCATAAACTTAATCCTGTAGCAATTTCATCAATTACAGAAATGTTTTGTTAAGGTTTTTGACCTCACAAACACAACCCAAAATTTGTCCCAAAAACTCAGATTCGACAACGAATCTTGTGAAATTATTTTGACTGGCCTCCACTTTCTTTTATTTCATGAAACCACCTGAGTTAGAAAGTAGACTTTGTAGATAATTTTTGGCTCAAGAAAATCAATAAATCCTATTCGTATGACCGAGTTATGACTCTTACAAGATGACTCAAAAATCTGCCCAGATTTTTATTCTGAATTTACAATAAATAATCTCAATTAAACCCATCCATGGGCTGATTATTATCCCCCAAATCAATGTTAGATGATCATAACATCATAAATACAGAAGTTTTACAAAACTCTAATCCATCAATTTATTTGTTACATGTTTAATACAATAATTAAATCAAACATTTGATTACTAGAATAAAGATTTAACAATTTTAAGATTTGTAAAAGATGATCAAACTTTGATCTTGGAAACTCTAAAAAAAATCTCCAATGGGGGCTAGGGTTTTGTGGTTTGGTCGACACAACGACCGACCCGACGGACTATTTTTGTAAAAAAAAATTAAAAAACTAACGGTGGTTACTTGATAGCCATTAGTGGGGGAGGAGGAATTTTGTAATTTTAAGTTGTTAAAAAAAGTAAATTGCTAGAAAAAAACTAACGGTCGTTACTTAACAGTCGTTAGTGGGGGGAGGGGAATTTTTTTAAGTGAGGACGGTCGTTACTTAATGTTCGTTAAGTAACGACCGACCCCAAGGACTATTTTCGTAAGTTGTTAAAAAAAATAACGATCGTTACTTAACAGCCGTTAGTGGGAGAGGGGGAATTTTGTAATTTTTTTGAAGTTCATTTGCATCTTAGTGTGGGAGTATTTCGTAAAATATATGCTAAATGGGCTGGGCCGGAAAATGGGCCGGTTTTGGGCCGGGTTGTGGGTTGGGTCACGGGTCGGGTCGGGGCTCTGTTTTGCAAACGGTTTTCCTTATAATTGTTTATAGTTATAATTAAGTTTAGTTTATCATAGTTTTTATTGCATTATCATGTATTTGCCGATAAACCATCAGTCAATCACAAACATTTTGTATCAATGGATACATGTAAAACAACTTGTTATTCTTAATGTATCATAAAATTGTTTAAAAAGCGTACTCTAAATTAGTTGAGCAAGTACTCTTGATGCATCACTTTTACAAATATGTATCATTTAGATGTTAATGTATATCAGTTTGTGTCCAGTGAAAAATCACACCAAAACTAATCACATCTATAAAGAGAACGTATGACTTTTATGTATTTTTGTAGTCTAAAATCAAATCGTATAGAATAAATTTATATATAAAAAAATTAGGCTAAAGAACTAATGCCCATAGAAGTGTGTTACGGAAATATTACGGAGTATTGACCACGTCTGACGAAAGTAAAGGAATAAAAAACAGTACGGGAGGAGGAGCCTGGTTAGTCAACCAATTTGTTTTGCTATGTGGCCTTCAATTTCCAGATATTCACGAAAATGCCATTCAATTAGTTTTGATCTAATATCAATATTTTTTATACGTCCAACGGCTCATAATACTTCCTACACTTCTTACGTTAAAGTGTTATCTTACGATGACCTCCCTATATATATATATGATAAAGATCAAATAAAAAGACAAATTTTCGTGAGAATAATAAATAGATTTTTTTTTTTAAGTTTTCAAAAAATTCTGAAAAAATTCCACAAGATCGTGTATGTTGGTGCATAAAAAAGTTGTAAAGGAAGTTTTTCTAAAGTGATATTTTGCCGAAAAAAAATTTAGTTAAAAAAAAACGTTTGTGCTTAAATCTTTTTTTTTGTGCTCAAAATTTCTGTTGGGGGTACCAACGTTCTTGTGGGACTTTTTGCATCCAAAATTTTATTTAGCCATCAAACTAATAACCAAGTCGAAAAATTTTGCGATCAAAAATTTTTTTGTGCATCAAAAATTTCCTTTTAATCTCCAATGGGGGCAAGGGTTTTGTGGTTTGGTCGACACAGAGAAAAAAAAAAGAGAAAGAATAATACTACTTTAGTTTTATAAAAATCACACTTAGTTTCCTAGTATAATTTGGGCTCTCCATCCTTTTTTTTCTAGCCGATCCATATAAGCCCAAAAATACTTTTTATATATTTTTTTTATAAAATTTCGGCTAAAATTTTTATAAAGTATTTTATATTTTTTTAAAAACAAAACTATTTATTACTTAACCACTTTAAACCCTGAAATAACTACACATAGCTTAAAATAAAAATACTTACACTAATTATTAATTTTTCCCAACTATAGTTATTTATCTATAACATAATTAAATTATGATATCTCAATTCACCAACTACTCTCAACCTGAAATTAACAATACCCGATACGCTAAATTCTCATACGCTCCAACACACACAATTGCACTAGAATTCTAAAATCATCATCACATACTAAATGAAGTGACTAAATCATTCATATTTACTCTCACAAGCACATATTATAGCACACATATCATATCACATAAAGCACCAATTCGACTTACGCATATAAATTAAAACACATAAAGGTAGCTAGGTTAACACTAACGGTTAAACTAACCTCGTTAAATCGCGGTTGTCACACGAGGATTATCCTCTGCCAGACGGACTAAAGATGCCTTCTCATGTGGGTTCCTATGATGGAAAGGGAGACCCCGACAACTACGTGCACCTCTTCGAAGGTTCCATTCGTATGCAAAAATGGGCAATGCATGTAGCCTGTCATATGTTCACATATACCCTCAAAGACTCTGCTCGAATATGGTGGAATAGTCAGAAAGAAAGTAGTATCATTAATTACAAAGATTTGAAGGCAAAATTTCGGTCACATTTTAGTTAACAAAATAGGTTTACGAAGACGCACCTCGCGGTGTACAACATCAAGCAGAAGGAAGGAGAAAGTACTAGAGCTTTCATTACCAGGTACACAGACGATACTCTGTAGATACTAGGCTTACATGAGGAACATCGTATTTTTGAGTTTTTTCATGGGCTAAGGACAAGAAGCCTCATGGAGTTCCTCTCTACAGACCTCCCAACCACCTATAAGGGTCTGATGGAGAAGACCTATACTTGGATTGAGGCAAGAGAAGTCGCTGTGGAAACCTAAAACACGTGATCGATTCTTTGATCGTTTAAGCTCCTGTTTGTTTAGAACATGATCTAGGATGAATTAATAACAAATGCGGAATATTCAAACGTTGAATCATTGTTATTAATACAAGGTTTTTCATCATCATCACCTAAGATACATGACTACTACAAGCCCCAATTCTAGATGATCAATTCTAGAACGGTTACAATCTAACAGGGATCATAAGATCCTTGGGGCTACACCACCATGCTAGCATCTATCTCTTGTGGGGCGTGTAAACCCACACACATAACACGTTTTACACCTTTGGTGCACACATACTTTTTGGCACACTAAAAACTATATGCCTGGACCTCCTTTTATAGCATAAGGAGGTTAAGGTTTACATGGAAACTAATAAAAGATATTAAATAAGTAAATCATCTAATGTTTATCTTGATATCTTTTATCTTTATCTTTATGTTGATCAAATCTTCATTATCTCCTACATCTTGTAGAATCTTGTTGCTAAATTGACAATTTTGGTCCTTCTTGTTTCAATCTTTGTTCCATTCATGTTTTGTTTATCAAACTCAAATATAATTCTATTAACAATCTTCCCTAGTTGTATAATGACAAAACCAAATAAGCACAACTATCCCCTGAAGTTAAATTATACGGAATGAAACTTCCCCTTAAACTACCAAGGATCTATAAGTTGTAAATCATCAAATCTTCTTCCCCTTTTTGTCAATATCAAATAGGAGACTAAAGTATGCAACTTTGATCTTCACAACTACGAACCACTATCACACTTCTAATTCAGCCTTCCAACAACTCAAATTGTCCACCATTACGCACCATAAGAAAAATGAACTTGAGCAGTAGAAACTTACACTAGCAGTAGTAACAAAGGCTAGCAGTAGTAAAAACCTTCACCTCGATGATGCATGTAAATGGTTAAACGTTTTAACATTAAGCTTCCCCTGAAACCCATATGTTAACCATTTCTTGAATCTTTAATTCTGTAGGCTCTATGTAATGATTACTGATGAAGAAAACTAAGTATAACGAACTTGATGTTGAAGTAGAATAACCCAAACTTGTATCTTATGTCTTGCACTATAATATGATAAGAACTCATAATCTTCTTCTTTGTTTTATGAGTAGACCTCGATCTCTTGATAAATCCGCATGCCTTACATGAGTCACTGACCACGTGATAGTAAATACCTGTGAGTACTATAATGTATCTCCTTACATCGGGTAAAAACTAGTTTTATCAATCTTCATCATAAACGTATATAAACCAAACAAGTTATCTAGACAAAAAAAAAAAGATTAATAAGAACACGCATCTGAAAAATCTACTTCATCTTTAAATAAGTCATAAACAACCTTCTTCGTAACCAATTATTCCAAGAAAATACGAAAAACAAGCCTTTATTCATAATTTAAGTGAATCTTAAACCAAAAATCTTATGTGTGTGTTATCCGATATCTGTTAAAGCTAGCGGAACTAACTTCTTTTATTGGACAAGGCTAGCAGTTGTAATTGCTTCTAGCAGTACTAACTTCCTTTAACCCAAACAGTATTAACATAGGAAGCAATATTAACTTTATTAAACCCGAGCAGTATTAACTGCTTAAATTCCATAGCAGTATTAATATCATGAAGCATTATTAACTTTTTAATCCCAAGCAGTAGTAACTAACTGCTTTTACCACAAGCAGTAGTAACTGCTTTTTAACGCTAGCAGTATTAACCAACCTTGACAGCATTAAGTATTTACTTGGCAGCACTGAGTTATACTAGCAGCTTATAAGTGAGTCGAGCTAGCACTAATTTAAACCAACAACAGAATAACTATATAAGCAACCATTAATCTTCTTTAACTAGAATTAACTGTGTATACAAATCCAACAGTAGTATTTTGCTAACCCTAGCAAGTAGTAAACCTTCCTATTCATTACCAGTTGTATACCAGATGATATAGATTCATTGCTGAATTTCTTCATGTTTTCTTATTTAAGCACGATAATGGATCAAGAATAAACATTAACATCATGACTACCTTATATACCATTTGTGCAAACCCCAACTTTTTACAATACGCTTATCAAGAAATCCCTATAAAGAGTTGAATGAATTCATACTCAAGCCGT
Organism: Tanacetum coccineum; assembly: GCA_026074375.1. Classification (NCBI taxonomy): domain Eukaryota; kingdom Viridiplantae; phylum Streptophyta; class Magnoliopsida; order Asterales; family Asteraceae; genus Tanacetum; species Tanacetum coccineum. The sequence continues at coordinate 31,279 of BQNB010016406.1, forward strand.
GTATACACCACATCAGATCCGAAAATTACACACACCGTCCTAATTGCTAGGGTTTGATCAGTCTAGAGCACAACGGACAAAAAGAAACCCAAATAAATAGTAACAAAGCTTACCAATCGTATTGCATACCCAAACAGGTAGAGAGGACGATTATAAGCATCATTATAGCACTGAATCTTCATAACCCCATAAAACTTTCACCACACGATTTCTTGAAAATTAGGGTTTTTAGGGTTTCTTTAAAACCTTGTAGTTCCTAGATCGAGAGATACATGGCTCTGATACCAATTGTGGAGATCGTTTAGCTCATCCAGAATATAATAACATAACATCAATGTTATCACAAGGTTTGTCATTCATATGATTTCCTCCAAGCCCTAATTCTAGACGATCAACTCTAGAACGGTTACAATCTAACAGGGATCAAAGATCCTTGGGGCTACACTAAAACACTAGACGTCTGCATTGTATTGTGTACACACACACTTTTCTGGATATCTTTTCTAAATGCTTGGACCTCTTTTTATAGCATAAGGAGTCCTAGGCTTACAAGGAAACTAATAAAGATAATTAATAAGTAAATCATTCTAATATTTATCTTTATCTTTGACCATATCTTCAGAATCTTCCAATTCTTATCTTTTGAAGACTTTATTAATTACGACTTTGGTCCTTCTTGTTTCCATTTTGTTTCATTCTTATATTTACTTTGTAATCATCAAATCTGAAATCCCAACAGTCGCAACCAATGGAACTCCAAATGATCATTGAGAAGGCTCCGACAGATTCAAGAAAAATTCTTCTTGGGACAACAATAAAGGGAAAAAGAACAGAGACAGGTTCTCCCTGTACCGGGGGTCTAACCATGGGCTGTTCTCCAACCTATCCAAGAGTCCGAGGGAAATTCTAGCCTTAGATCGGCTTTCATATGTTAGTTATAAATATCTTTTAAAAGCATGTGTTTATTACTTTTGAAGGATTGAATGCCGAATATTAAATTAAGTTACATTTGGTTTTGGCAAACTCAGTTCCTTAATAAATTGGGCATGGTTTTTATGTACATTTAGCGGTGTTACATATTTTTATAGCGGTGTCTGTTCAGTTAGTTCTTGCAACACACTTCGATAAATGTTATATAGTATGCATCGTGGCATGGCTAATTTACTAAGTTTGCAGACATGCCCGATGAAGTACCCTTTTTTTATTTTGGGCTATTCATTTAGTTTTTGGATTTGTGGAAAAGATGCGAATCTTTCGCATTCATTGCAATGAACTGAACATGAAAATCTATATGCACTGTGTATGTTGCTGTTCAAAAGTATCTACTTGGCTTCAGCAACTACCTAAATATATAAAGGACTAATATGCAACATTCTAGAGGTTAGAAAATACATAAAACCTAATCAGTCATCACCGTACACATCTTCAACACACTTATTTACATAACCACATGTTTATGCATAATCGCTTTTCTGCACATAGTTTGACATGATCTGAAAGTCTAAAGTAGCAGAAACAACACACAACATAGTCTTAAGTACATGATAACTTAGAACAAAGTCTTAGTGAGCAAGATAAAAATAAACATCATCGGCATCACCCGCATCTACAGGCCCGTACACTCGCTGCATGACATGTAATACTAGTCACTTTGTTATATGTCACTTATGCATTGTATATCATCTATAAATGTTTAGGAGTGAAGAGAAGAAACTAGAAAGGAAGTTATTCAAATGAGGAATTGTATTAAGAAGAGAAAAAGGGGAAGGAGAATGAGGAATACAAAAGGAAAAACCTAAAGCAAATGAGGATCTCCCTCCTATTTATACTTATTCCTCTAATCTACTTATTACTCGGCTAATTTGGTCATTTTCCTTACGTTTGAACAAATTCCCCTAATTACACTTTTATAAATAACAAAACTAACTAATATTACAAGAACAATTCATATTTAATAACAATCACTTTTTAGAATCCTGACACTCTTGATATGTCAACAGTGGTTATTGTCGCTTTACAACTTAATCTGGTGCCTTGTAACCATAAGCAAGTCTAAGCATTCCCTAAAAGACAATACCAAGCACTCCTTAATATTTTTGGACTAAAGAGTCAAACAAGAAAATTGTTAGATTATTATAATAGTTGACCTTATAGCTTTCTGGCTTTTCTTGAAGCATCAACGTTAAATAATATTTGTTTTTGACATTCTCTTTCTCTGGATCAGCAAACTGGAATATACATGCTTCAAGCAGCGGGATGAAATTGTACTTCTCCCTATATTTGTTTCATGTGCATATGTGAATATCGTGTTTTTGTGCTATAATTTTGCTGCAAAAATATACCAGGCAAAGTACGATTCCAATGTATGTTACTTACGCAGGTCGGGATCGCCTGGCCTCTAGGAACTTTAGATTGAAGTGATGGTGACCAACCTATGTGGCCAATGATTGCAAGGGTGATACCGGTAACTTTTCCTGGATCTTACTATTTTAAAATACTATGGTTGTATAATTGCGTTTTCGATCTTGTTAGTTCTCTCGGAGAAAAACTGAAAAGTTGATGTTGTTGACTTCTTTCGAGCGAAACGGTTACGATTTAACCAGGTATTAAGAGTCTTGATTTTTCCTAAATGAATCACTTTTGTTCATCTTTTCCGTATCGAAGTATCTATGTTATCGTTTTAACGCTTATCAGGAAGTTTTCCCGCGTTCAACGAAAATCGTCGCACAACGCGTACCAGCATGACAGTAAACTAGAACATATCTAAATACCTTGGTCGATCTAATCAAACTTATTCGATATAAGTTATCTCATAATTGTCTTTAACATTCATTTAGAACGTAAATCTTCGGAGTATGATCAAAATTATTGGGAAACGGATACTTTCGCGATACGTAAGTCAAAACTAAGGTGTTAAAGGATAACAATGATCTTGAAATGAACCTTGGATGAGTCTAAAGGGGCAAAACGTGTTTGGGTAACATGAACTTTCCTATTTTGAAACTCGGGTTTTTAGTTAAACTTAAACCAGTCACGGAATCAAATCCCAACACAAGAAGAAAGAGCATGGGATTCCCTCCCACCCCATGTACTCGTCGGCCCCATATGGGGAAAATGGAAGCTAAAGTTTAGCAACTATGCAAGTCCTCTCTTTTGTTTTATATATTACAAAATACACACACATCATGCATGTTTTCAAAATCAAATAAAAACAAAAAGGTTTTCTCTCTTCTTTCTCTTTGAAGTTGGATGAACACCACAAGGAAAGAACACCATCATTTTTCATGTTTTATCAAGATCAAAGGGTCAAGAAACATTCTAGGGTTGAATTCTAGTAATCTTAGGTAATCAAAAACAACATTCGGGTTGTTTTCTCGTGTCTAACCTCCATCCAAAACCCATTCTTGTAAGTTGTCTAAATCTTAAAATAGTTGTACTTCTATGGTTATTATGATGATATTAAGCTAGTTGTATAATGCGTTTGTTTTAAAAACGAAAACTAAAATCGAAACAAGGTTCTAAAAGGGTGCGTTTGGTTTTAACGTGAGCAAAAAAGAAAGAAAAAAAGGGTTGGTCATCTTTATATCATGGTTGTTGTGGTAAGATATCGTGTGTTGTCTAGAGCTTAGTGGTGCTTATTTAAAAACCTAGCTTAAAAATAAGTTTGGTTAGAGCTTATTTGAGTGTTGGGCTTGTTTTGGTTGTCTCAGCCTAACTGAGAGCTAAGAGTGAGGCCATGGGCTCGGCCCATGACCTATTCGGCTTATTGTGAAACTATAGTGCTTATTTTAGCTTATTTGGTTTTTGGGCTTATTTGGAAGTGCTTATTGTGGTTTTGGGCTTTTTGTGGGTTGCGGCCCAACAAGGGAAAAGAATGGACGAGTAAGGGCTCGGCCCATTTATGTTTTTTTCAGCTTATTATGAGCTTATTATAGCTTATTTTCTTGTCGTATTTTGAATTAGAGATTATTAGCTTATAGTAAATTCTATATTTGGTTTTGAGCTTAATTGGTTGCAAAATGATGTTAATGGGCCTAAAAGTGGGCTCGGCTCAATAAGGGTTGCGAGGTTTTGCTTATTTTGAAAACTAGCTTATTGGCATGCTTATTTAGCCGCTTATTTGGAAACTTATTTAGTTTTGAACTTACCAAACTATTTCTAGCTTATTTGGAGACTTTTGAGCTATAAGCCTCGGCTTAGTAAGGGCTTATTAACCCCGGCTTATATTATCGAATATTTTCCAACTTGTTTGAAGCTTATTGGGAGAACTAAAAAGGGTTTTGATACAAATGGATCTATTTTGAGTATATTGTGAAGCTTTTGGTCTTATTAGGCTCGCGGGCCAATAAGGGGTAACAAGCTACGGCTTATTTTTCGTAAACTATTACTTTTGACTTGAGATCTTTACGCTTTTTATAGCTTATTAACTTATTTTGGGGCTTAAATGCTTATTTTTGGCCTTTGGGGGTCTTGGCCCAATAATCCATGATAAGCTATGGATTATCTTGAGCTTATTTGGTCTCGGCTTATTCCTTTGAACTATATTTTAGCTTATTGGCAACTTATTTAGGTGAAACTAAAGAGAACTTATTATCTTGTTAAGTATTTGGTAAACTATTTTGGCATATGTAAAACTTAAATATATTAGTGGACTTATTGGGCCGAAAAGTCCAATAAGATAAATAAACTATGTTTGTCGTATTATCAGGCTAATCGAGAAACTTATAAAGGGCCATAAGGCCCAATGACCAAATGAAAAAGAAATTGAACTACGATAATGATGGACATCTAGCGGACATCATACTCGGGTAAACTAAAACGTTTTGGATAATCTTTGAAATGCGGGTTTTGACGGATCGTCATGAAAAGCTAAACATGGTATTTTGTTGGGAAAATTGTCAAATTTGGAAAGTGATTAAATTTATAGTTTGAAAACCTTGGGAAAACTCTTACAAACAAACGGGTCATGCCGAAATTTTATAAAATGTGTCACACTTAGAAAAGTATCTTGGAAAAACCTATTTTCTTAATTGATTCGACAAAAAGATGAAATTAGATTTTTATTAAACGTTAAGTTTTAAGGTTGAAACCATTGGGTTCAAACATACTAATTAGGCGAGAGTTTAAGCATACCCTTTTTAGGCCCGATAAGAAGACGAATTAATAAAATATTATTATAAAATATCATTTATACTATGACATTGTGGGATTTTTTATTCTTTATTATTCTGATCTTTAGATTCTTAACCACTTCTCGTAGGATTCTTCATTGATCTTCTGAGTGTTCTATCTCATCTTAGCTCGTTAGCTCTATTCTAGGACTCCATGTGTTAGTATCGTGCTTAGCCCAAGTGAATCGAGTCATCTTACCTAGTTACCACACACAACCATGATACCAAACTTTTCATAACAAGAATAGAAACTTTTTAAGCGAAACTTTAATGCAAACGATTGTACAAATAAGACAATTTTGTGCAACATATTACTAAGGTAAACTTATTATTAGGTCGTGGTCGGGTACCGTTGTGCTTTGTGTAGAGGTTATCATGTTCAGCTACTATCATCTTTTGAGGTGAGTTCTTGTAGCCCCACTTTTTAACTCTTTTCTGTTGGGGGGAAATGATACTCAAATCTATTTTGAACTTGTTTTCATTATTGTACGAAACTTTTGATCTTTTTGGACAATGATATGTGCCTTTGACTGCTATGTGAATGATGTGAGATTTGGTTGAACTTACTTTGTGGATCTTATCTGGTGATCTTTTGATCTTGTGATCTTGTAAACTTTTGGATCTTCCGCCCTATGTATAGCTCCAGCTGGTAGTCTTTAGGTGCGAGTAAACTAAGTGCTTGGATCTATAGCAAGGAGTTGCTATGTTGGTATCTATGTATGTTGTGAATCTATGGATCTATGATAGCAAGGAGTTGCTATGTTGGTATCTATGTATGTTGTGAATCTATGGATCTATGATAGCAAGGAGTTGCTATGTTGGTATCTAATCTATTGCATGTATTCACTGTCATATTGCACATTTGTCCATTTTTTTGAAACTATGGCACATCAACTGGGTTGTTATCAAATCTATGAGCTCACCAACTTTATGTTGACCTTTTCGAGTATCATTTTCAGGTGTCTTTTCAACCAAGGTAAATTGGGAGTAATGGGAACTAAATACGTACACTCATGGGGTGTTTATCTAGAGACGTGTGCCTTTCGTATCTAAAATGTAAACTGGTGAACTATTGTAAATCTAAATCTTTGTAAACCTTGAATGGTATGATCTTGTATCTTGATCTATGTAAATCATTATGTCGCATTCCTGTGTTTTCGCTTTAGCGGGGTGTGACAGCAAGCCTATAATCTTAAAAGTTACGTTATAAGTGCACACTTCGTTTTAGCAGAAAATGTTCGCAAATTACTTTAAGTTTTAATCAAGTGCCCTGAATCGCGGCGCTCGGCATGAACTCGCAACAACAATGATAAGACTCTCCATCAGTCTAACCAAAATCTTGCCAGACTCTTGCAACATGCCATCCTACATCGTGAAGCCGATGATATTTTTGTTGTTCATGCGACAGTGTTAGCCGATTTAAATAGAAAGCCGTGTTCCTATTCTAAATGCAAGATTTGCTGAGTATATGAAATTACTTACTCCAAATTTTTAATGCCAACCTTTCTTCTTACAGCTTGTTTTTTTCAAGGAACTCTAGAAACAATCAGCTTTCCCACTGATCTAACACAACCCATATAAACTGTCAACATAAAGGAGATTTAAGTTAGATGCTCTGTCTATAAAGAAGAACAATGTAGTTATGTATTACATGTTAGAATAGGACGCTGGATTCTAGGTTCGCAAGCTGGATGGGGTATCTTGAAGCCAATATGATTATTCGACATGAAGATAAAGAAGTGGTTTGTAAATTCAGATGTTGATATGTTTTCAAACATGGAACATCTTCCAAATATGAGCCTCATTTTTTTCGCAAGAGTTTGCTGCCACTTGCCCGTTGATTCAAAACTTAAGTATGAAATTCTATAGGCTGAACCAACTTTGCCGATAGAAATGAAGCACCTAATATCATCAACATTCGTATTCTCTTGTATGTTATCGGCTGTTGCATATGTAAATTCGTCAAATGTACCTCTCTATCAAGAAACACGCAACAATAGGCAAGCAGCGTTGCCTTTGGAACATCTCGGACTATCCATTTACGTGACACCTTTGCTTCTAAGATTCTCTTTTGTTCCCTAAGTTTTAGCTTCCCAAAATTGTTTTGCGGCTATCTAAAGACAACATTAAACAGCGATAAGTCAGTATGGACAATCAACATTGGCAATAGTGGAGAATAATAACAACCTGGCAAAAAACAGTTTTGGCCAGGCAACGACTCTAATAAGAAACCTATTCGCAACTCTAACTCAAAACAGATACGACATACAAATTACATAGTGCATCATGAAATCAGTTAAATGTCTAGTGTAAAAAACCTATCATATTAGTTAAATAATGGAGTAAATAAGAACTTAAGCACAAAGAAAATGTGCAGCTAATATTTTTTTAAGACCTATGTGGTTCATACTTTTGTTAACAAATTTTTATAGGCTATAGTTTTCGTATTTCTGTTCTTTTTTTGAACTTGCTCAACGACTCTGATTCAACGAATGGCTATCCGAAACAAGGCTCCGCATACGGTATTCGGTGAATACTTCAAAACGTGTCAGCATTTCTTGAGATATATGATTCTCAAAGGACCCTTATCCTTAAAGCTTGTCTCCTAGGTATGAAAAACAAGTGTAAGGTTAACTTGTTGTTAGTCTTCTTTTATCTAGACTCTAAAAAGTAAGGTTGGAAAACACCTACATCCAGCTATTTAAGCCATAAAAATCAGCCATTTACAAAAGTAAAAGGTATACATATACATTAATCTGCAAAGGCCATATGAAAAGGAACGCCAAAAAAATCCACTCACCTTTACGAACAACATTGACTAAACCCTCGAGAGTTAGTTTCCTTATCGTGACTTGTTAAAAAACTATCAAAATCCCATTTTTTTAGAGATGTCGAATCGTTCAAAGAGGAGAAATCTGCACCAAAGAATCCACAATGCCTTATTACAACACTTTATTCCATATGATTAAAGTGACTATAGCATATATAAAAAACAAATCTTGCTCACCTTCAACCTTAATGCAGTTTTGTGCTCATAAACCATCATCAAATACCTCTAAACGACCACCACCTTTTGAGTCACAAAATCCTCTTCTCAAAACTTGTCTTATAGGTGCGAGATGCATACCAATATTTTTATCATTTCTTATTAATCTCTCTCCAACCAGCTGAGTTTCGTCATTTCCATTTTCATATTATGATATCGGCTTCGTATTTCAGTATAAAAACTCAAACAATAACAGTACAAAAAAATCTAAGTGTTTACATATAATAAGCTATCATCATAAGTTTACACATTCTAATTTCATATTTTTAATATTGGCTCTGTATCTCTGTATAAAAACTTAAACAATAATATCACAAAAGTGATCACATATAATAAGCAATCAAAGTTTACACAACATTGCAAAACATCAAAGCATCAAAAAAATAAACATAATCCTAATAAGCAAGGAGACTTAAACATACATAAGCATGACACATATAATGCACCAACAAATTAAAATTCGTAACAAATAAAACCTAAAACATTCGAACAAAATCAAGAAACAAACAAGTTGTAATAATCAAACCATTAAACACTTAAAATAAATTACATAGTTACAACTCCCAAACCACATACTCAGTTTCACTTTCTCTGGCCCATAATCACAAACAAAATATCAAACGTTTGAAGTAAATTATACAATCACTACTTCCAAACTACATTGACATTGAAGAAGCATAAAATACAAAACTAGAAGCTAAAAGTACCTTTGGGAAGCCGTCAATGGCAAGATGAAAAACCTACCATCAAACCTTATGTTGGTGCAACATTGACTAGGATCTACTTTATGTTTAATGATGACAAATAAACGTTCACAACATGTAAAATAAAAAATGATAGCCAAAATCTAGAAAACCGGATTTGTGAATCTGGCTCACTGGTCACGCGTGAGCACAACGCGGCACTCACGGCATCTGTTTTACGGATTTTGTTTTGCCGGCTTTCCTCTTACCTGACACATGTGGAAACTTTAATAAAGGTATGTACATGATACTTGAGCATTTGGGAACACTCCAAATGAGGTTTAGACTTAGAGAGGAGCAAAAATGAATCATCCTATTTTTTAACAAAATGCCAACTCAATTCTTTTATCAAACGCCTCTAGCCAAGCCAAAACTTCTTACTAAACCTAGTATGAACATGCTTTCAATATACCATCAAACGCAAGTATTCATTTGACATTAATCCGGATTTACGTTGATCCTAATCACGTAGCGGGTCTTACTCCCTTATTGGTCAAACTTAGTCAAAGGTCACTTTGCGTAAACGCATCCTTTCCTGTTATGGGATATGCTTTAGTTGAGATGCAAAGCACTTAGCTTGTTTGCATCAAGATGATTAGTGATCACATCCACTATTGATTATCATTGATTAAAGTCTAAATGACTAATTGAGTTTGTGATATTTGGAAGTTGATTATGCTTTGGACTTTATCACTTCCCACACATACAAAATGTTTTACAAACTCCCGCATTCCTCTATACACTATTTCTATACCATACTTCCTACAACACATTCTTCCTAATCATTTGTCAAACCCTTCTTACAAAACAAATGATTATACCTTCCACACACTCTAAACATTCCTTTCTTAAACCAACCCATAATCACATGTGCCCACTCTTTTCTCTCTTATGGCAATGTGATTATTAAACCACAATCAATCCTTTAATTTCACACTTATCACCATCATTTTCATACTTCTTTTTTACAAACCATCACAAGCTTAAACCTTCCTTACTTAAACATTTCCCAATCTTATCCTCACATGGTACAACTCACATTCTCTTACACCTTGTACCTTTATTGTACTTTTTGTCCCTTAATATTCCAACATATGCTCTTACATATCACATAAAAACATTCTCCACCAAATATCTCTGATTCATCATATTCCTTACACAACCTTGATGTTAATTTACATACACACACACACACATACTCAAAGCTTCTCTTATACACTTCCCCTACTCACTCACATACTCTCTCGAGTTGAAATTCAAATTACACACACACACACACTTCTATCCTAACTCTTTATCATGTCATCTTACCAATCCAACTTACCTCATCTTTATCCCACATGTGATATTCAAATTTAAATCTCAATCCATAGGCTCCCTTCTATCACATCACAACATCACATCATGCTAACTCATTTACAACTCACACACAACTCATCTCTATCTAACTTGAAATTCAAATTTGAAATTATCTCCCCATAACATCCACACTTCCTCACCAAGTTTAGCATATTCTTAAAATATTCCCTTGTACCCTAACTCACTTCTCAAACCATGGTTAGTTTCTAAATAAACTATTTACTTTGGAGGAATACCAAATATACCCTTATGCCGATAGTTCTTTTCTATCTCTTTGATATCAGATGAACGATCCATAAATCTCTTTTAAACACTTCACAAACGATTTTACCAAATTGCTATTTGAGTTGGTTAACTTTGAGTGTAAAAATGATTGAAAGGTCATAGCGTGAAGTACAATTGGGGGTTTAACAAGTGCGGATATTTAAAACGCCAAAATCCCAAAGAAAACACCTCGGGAATCTGGTGAGCTGGCCACATGCTGACGCATGGGCAGCGCACCACTCGCAAAGTGTTTTTACACTTTTGGGATTCTTGGCCTATAAATACTCACACTTGGCCTTTGTATTCCTCGCCTCTTGCAAACATTCTTTCATCTCTTTTCTCTTCTCTTATCATCTAAGTCTAACATCTCTTGTGTTCTTAATCTTCTTTTCTATCATTTTATTAAAGAGCGCATCTCCGCAAGAGAGAGACACGAGTAACTAATCCATACATGTGTATTATAAGTCGAGGGTCTTCTTTCTCATACCCTTTCTATTAGAATCGAGTCTTTAGGTTAGGTTAGGACTTGGTTCAACAATTTATCATGCATTCAATTATTTGTAAGGGAAGTCTTGTATCCGTGTGATCAAGCCTAGATCATTGGGTGATCTAGTTGGGGTTTTGGTTATACTTCCAAAGGGGAAGTTCTAAGTGGTCCTACTCGATTTTTGTGATCCTAGAGGTTAATTCGAATCACGGGTTCTTAGGGATGGATTCTGAGGGCGGAATATCGTAGGTAGTAATTCTTTTTTGTGAGCCCCAATCTTTGTGAATACCGATAGAGTTAGGTTGTAATAGGGTTTATAGTCCACCATAAGGATTATACTAGTGTATGTATATGTGTCGTGGATCCGCAACTGGACGTACAAATGGTCTAAACCCCTTATCCCGAACTAGTATATATCGTGGTCTCTCTCTCTTTCTCTCTCTCTCTCTCTCTCTCTCTCTCTCTCTCTCTCTCTCTCTCTCTCTCTCTCTCTCTCTATCTCTCTCTATCTCTCTCCCTCTCTCTCTCTCTCTCTCTCTCTCTCTCTCTCTATCTATCTATCTATCTATCTATCTATCTATCTATCTATCTATCTCCATCTACTTATTGTCTACCTCACCAAGTATATCATCGCACCACTCGGTTTCTTTGAGACTTGAAATTTCGTAAACTTTGAAGAAGTCGAAAACACCATATTCACCCTCCTCCCCCACGGTTCTAAACCTTCTATGTGCAATATATAGTGCTATGCTAACCATCTGGATAATGGAAGACATGTGTTAAACATAACAAGTGTCACAAATGCAAGTAACCCCCAAAATTAAGTGGCAACTTAGTAGAGAAGCCATTAACCCAAACTTATTTTTTTAATCCTCTTAGTGGACAGCTGGCATCGGCTCGGCTTGTGAACAATGTTAGCTCAAGTTGCGGCTTCACAGTGCACCCAAGCCACTCCCTCAATTCGATCCCCCAACCCAGCGGCTACGTAACAATACTGGCACATAAATTCAACTTAGACAAATGTTATATAACGAGGTTTTAAACCCGCGCTTCGCGACGTGGCGAAGCGGAGGTGTTTGCGAACGCGAGTATTTATGTTTCATTTTCGAGCTGTGTTCATTGGATTTTAGCCGAGGCAAGAAAGGATAATGGCATGGTGTTGTAGTGTAGCACAGATTTTGAAATCAATACATTTTAGTATACTTGAGACAATTCAACTCTAAAAGAATCATATTACATCAGAGATATAAAAACATGTCACATAGCTAGCTCTAGAATATTCCATTACATTCACATCACATGTCTGAGCATGTTCCTGCACCTGACGGTGCATGAATTCCACGTCGGTTCCATACGAAATGAGAATTGCGAAAGTACATTAAGAACAGTGACTTGTGGATAAAGGATTTTGCCACAGGTGTCTTTTATCTTTCTTGAATAGCAACATCCTATAACATTAACCATGGGAATCAAAAAGATAAAGTTACTACCTGTTTATGTTTATGTGTAGTTTGCATGAGCAGCGCTTCGTAAGCTGCATAAATCCACCAAGAAGATTCGACTGTTGAACTTATTAGAGACCCTAAACAATAATTATTCATGCGATTTTCTTTGGATAATGATTCGTTTGTAAAATGTGAAACACATTACAAATTTTTTGAAATGTTGATCCAACCTGACGTGTTTTGATCCAAGCCTAAAAATTACATCTTTCGACCTGAATCTATGTTGACCCATTACCCAACCCACTTGCTTATCTACCCAAACCGCTTTTTCATTCACCAACTACTGCAAACAGATGATCTTATGATCTTAACTTATTATTCTAGATACACGATTCTCAATGATCAGATCATCTTAACTTATTATTCTTAAATAAGGACACCTGACTTGTACTCCATTTCTTCTTTTTTCGTCAAAATAATTCCTTTTCTAGCACTAGCTCATTTGTCAATGTATATTTTTGGTGCTCATTATGCTTGAGAATAAGCGTATTTCTAAAAGTAGATAAGTACTTACTGAAACAGCCAGCAAGTACACCTCCGCTACCTTACAGCTCGACACCCCACCCAAGATCTGCAAGAACATATAGAATTCAATGATTCTAAATTCAAAGTTAGAAGCAAATGTAAATCAGTATATTGTAAATGGGACTGAGACATTGGGTACCTTATAGTATTAAAATTAAGCACACCCAAACATTCATCTGAAAGAAGTATGTAATCATTTTGTAACCTGTAAGAAGTAGGAAAAAAATAAGCATTGTGTCACATTTAGGAATCTAGGAATTAGGTCAATACAATTGTTCTTGAAGTGTAGTGGAAGTACCTGATTTTAACAAGTGACATTCAAGAAATCGAATTTCACCCTTAGCCACTGTAACATCAATCCTGTAGACAACAGAATTGCTAATTTAGCATTAGAAAAAAGATTTCAAATAATACCGTTGAACCTGAAAACGCCCGTTCAAAAGCATTTCTTTACTTATAGTTAGGGGTATGTACTAATGTTAACGAACCAAATGATCTTGTAAATCTTCCAAAGTATACTCAAGTACTGAAAGCTTCATATGTTTTATATAAAAATAAGACGATTATACTCGTAGAACTTGTATGACCATACCTAATATAATAACTTAAGTGCACATTTTCAATGATGAAAGGGCAAACGTGTTCTGGCCAAAATAACTTAAGTGCACCTTTTCAAAACCTCCAGCAACCAACAGCATATATGGATTGTATTATACCATGGAAAAACCCATACTTAAGGAGCTTTAGCGTAACTCTTTTTGCTATTCTAGAAGCTAATAAGCACAGTGTTAGAATTTTTAGACTAAACTTATTGCGTTTTGATAACGAAATAAGGTAAAAAGCGCCTTACTTAAGCTTAGCACGAACCCCGAAACCCTCTTATTTTTTTCCAGATCAAATAAGAACACGTATAATCAGCTAGCTAATCGAAGATACTTACATTTGCATTCTCTTTGTTCACGTTAGTCACCCATCGAAAGTGATCTTAGGCATGAGTGTATAACCATCGTCATGATGCATTTACTGCAAAAAACGACCCGACCCATATTCACAATTCTCATGAAACCCGTGTAAAAGAGACTTCGAGCCGCCATGGCTGCAAACACATTCTTGTGCTGCCCCGCCAAGATACGGCTTTAATTTTTTTTACTCGAGCCTTATTAATTGTTCTCTGAGCATGGGAAAGATGATACATAAAATATAATGAAATCAAACACCCTGAATAAAAATATCATACCAGTTTTTCATTACTGAGCTATAAGTTTTGGCTCATATGTAAGTAGAAAAAGCAGTTACAAAACACATCCCCTCATTATCACAAACAATACAACTCCTTATACCCCAAACAAACCGGGCATATATAAGTTTTATTAATGGGTGAATCGGATCAGCGTATGAGGCTCAGATCCACTGGTGTAGGAATCACATGATACACCATCCGTGGCTGCAACCATAGTCTGCCTGTCGTTGCCTCGCCAAGACAGATGTCTATGAATCACGGCTCACAAAAACACAATAGTAGAAGATTATCGTCATCGCCTATTGCTTATATGACACTGTCCATAGAAGATCAAAAATATCCCAATAATTTATGCAAGCTCAGGATATGAAAGTGGCGTTGACATTTTCACGCCAAAAATACACAGGTAATTTCAACTTTAGGCTTTTGGCATCAAAAAATGTACGCGCCTTACAATTTTCCCAGCAATAGAAGGTTCAAATTTAAATAGTAAAGCCAACTTCGTCGACACTAAAATCATTCTCTGTGAATGAGACTAACTTGAACCTCTTATAAAGAGGCTCAGGCTTGCAAGTATGGAAGTGACACCGAAAACCTTTTTTAAAGAAAAGATAAAGAGATAAAGACATGTAGTCACCACGTGCGTGAAAGAGGAGAAGTAGAGAACAATTAATAAGGATCGGGTCACAACGGGCCGGGTTTATTTTTCTCATTTAATGCCCTCATTAAACATGTCTTGGGATTACAATCCTGACCTTTAATATTAAAGGTTTTTCATTACTGAGCTATAAGTTTCGGCTCATATGTAAATGGAAATCTGAGGCTTAGATAGGTAGAATATCAAAAAAAGAGGACACAACCGCCATGGCTGCAAATCTAGTAATTTGCCCTGCCAAGATACGGAGGATCCCAACTTTAATCAAAGCCACTAAAACTCATCACAGCCTCTTACAGTGAATATCTCAATCACTCTCCTTTCTTAAAAACTGATTTGACAGCGCGATTATGAAATTTGGAACAATTTTAACTGGGAACCAATCTAAGATTCACCTTTGTGTACATTCATTATTCAAATTGACAAAAAAATAGAGGGCTGCAAAGACGAACCCCGAAACCCTCTTATTTTTTGAGGGATAAAATAAGAACAGGTATAATCAGCTAGTTAATCGAAGAGACTTACATTTGCATTCTCTTTATTTACGTTAGTCACCTATCGAAAGTGATCTTAAGCATGAGTCTATCACCATCGTCACGATGCATTTACTGTAAAAAGCGGTCTGACCCATGTTCACACTTCTCATGAAACCTGGGTAACAGAGACTTCGAGCCGTCATGGCTGCAAACACGTTCTTGTGCTGTCCTGCTAAGATACGGGTCAATTTTTTTTAACCGAGCCTTATTAATTGTTCTCCTTTTTCACACACGTGGTGACTACATGTCTTTATCTCTTGTTAACAGAAAACGCACACCATCTATATCCATCTCAGATCAGCCGAAGTCTTATGGATAAGCCATAAGTTCAATTAAACAAACTCATAAGGTGTTGTGCCCGTATTCTATGATCCGAACAAAAGAAAAAGCAGTTACAAAACACATCCCCTCATTATCCCAAACAATACAACTCCTTATACTAGGGACTTACAATAATCATGTCACACGTACCCCTAAACAAACCGGACATATATAAGTTTTATTAATGGGTGAACCAGTTCAGTGTATGAGGCTCATATCCACTGGTGTGGGAATCACACAATACACCATCCGTGGCTGCAACCATAGTCTGCCTGTGGTTGCCTCACCAAGACAGATGTCTGTGAATCACGGCTCACAAAAATACAACAGTAGAAGATTGTCGTCATCGCCTATTACTTATATGACGCTGTCCATAGAAGATCAATAATATCCTAATAATTTATGCAAGCTCAGGGTATGAAAGTGGCGTTGACATTTTCACGCCAAAAATACACAAGTAATTGCAACTTTAGGCTTTTGGCTTCAAAAAATGTACGCGCCTTACAATTTTCCTAGCAATAGAATGTTCAAATTTAAATAGTATAGCCAACTTCGTCGACACTAAAATCATTCTATGTAAATGAGACTAACTTGAACCTCTTATAAAGAGGCTCAGGCTTGCAAGTATGGAAGTGACACCGAAAACCCGTCATGGCTGCAACCACGTGGTCGCCCCGCCAGGATACGGGTTTCGATACACCGCGTTTACTGAAACAACAAAGGCACACGAATCACATGCATAAATTTTAACAAAATAAAACATACATAATTTACCCTATCAACTGAAAACTAAATATTTATAATATACCTTTCAATCCGTCAGAAATTGTAACTCAGTTCGACACATATCCGTCGATACAAATCAAAGCCAACAAATGGAAATCCCCAACAAAACAAACCAATCATATAAATTCACCGACGTCTCCTACGAACCCATCTAAGGTCACCAACGTCACCTACCGACCACCGCCGCCACACACCATGGACAGCGGCAACAAAGAGGTCGGTGGCATCGTGGTGGTATATTAAACGCCAGGATTATAATCCCGACAGCAAACTGCCATTAAATGATCAAATAGATCTGAGATGGAATTAGAAAGAGAAAGAGAGAGATCTAATAGATCTAAGATGGATATAGATGGTGTGTGTGTTTTTTTTAACGAAAAGAGAAAGAGATATAGACACATAGTCACCACGTGTGTGAAAGAGGAGAAATGGAGAACAATTAATAAGGATCGGGTCACAACGGGTCGGGTTTCTTTTTCTCATTTAATGCCCTCATTAAACATGTCTTGGGATTACAATCCTGACCTTTAGTATTAATATTAAAGGTACAATAGTAGAATTTTTGTTGGTCAAAATAAATTTGATATAGATAACTTTTACACGAACATCAAATAAATTTTAACTTTAAATCATGCTAAAATGCACGAGATAACCCTCCTAGTCAACCGCATTATATAGGGGCAGATTTATGCGTACATTGTAGGGGGCGTGGCCTTTAATGGTTAGCTCAATAAGATGAGATTTTAATGCGATACAAATCAAAGCCAACAAATGGAAATCCCCAACAAAACAAATCATTAATATAAAGCCACCGACGTCTCCTGCGAACCCATCTAAGGTCACCAACGTCAGCTACCGACCACCGCCGCCACACACCATGGACATCGGCAACAAAGAGGTCGATGGCATCGTGGTGGTATATTAAACGCCAGGATTATTATCCCGACAGCAAACCGCCATTAAATGATCAAATAGATCTGAGATGGAATTATACCTTTAATATTAAAGGTCAGGATCGTAATCCCAAGAACATCAGGATTATCATCCCGGCAGCAAACTGCCATTAAATGATCAAATAGATCTGAGATGGAATTAGAAAGAGAAAGAGAGAGATCTAAATCTCTAACAATACACAAACTAACGAACATTTAACACTCTAAAACTTTATAACTCCTTCATCTCTAAGTAATAATAATCGATTCATCATTTTAATTAGGGGTGGCAATTCAGGTCGGGTTCGGGTTGGCGGGTTCGGGTTGGCAGATTGGCGGGTCAGAAAACCCCAACCCGAACCTGACCTATTTAAATAATCGGGTCAGCTATGTCAACCATAACCTGTTTACACATAACCTGAACCTAACCCATTTAACCCATATATATAGTTGGGTTGGCGGGTTAAATAGGTTACACGGGTTGAATAGGTTAAACAGGTTTTGGGTTGACCCATCGAACCCATTTTATATGCAAAAGTTGGCACATTACACGGGTTACACAAGTTAAACGGGTTTGCGGGTCGACCCGTTTAACCCATTTAACACATATAATAAAATATAAATAATTTTTATTTTTAGAAAAAATCTTAAACGGGTTGACGGGTCGACCCGCTTAATTTATTCTTAACCCGAACCTAACCTGTTTAATAAACGGGTCAGATAGGTCGACCCAAACCCGACCCGAAATCTATTAGACTCAACCCAAACCTGCTAATTTTCGTGTCGGTTTCAGGTCGGGTTTCGTGTCAGGTCAGAAATTGCCACCCCTAATTTTAATCCTAGTTTTTTCCCCCAATTTGTTGCTATTGTTAAAAAAAAAACTTTTGCGCCCTACAACCTAATTTTCTGGTTCCGCCAATCGCAATATATATAGTTATTGTGACAAGTTGTTTCAGTTCAAGTGTTATGACAAGATAATTTTGCTAATATATGACGTGAACTCTAACATGATTTTTTTTTGTATGATTTTGGTTTCCATGTTTTATGATATGTTAAGGAAATCAAGTTGGGTGAGTTTAGTTTGGCTCGACTAGCCTCTGTAGTTAACATTGCTACGAACTGCAGGAAGTAGATCTTCTCAATATACATGTATGTGTGTGAAATATTGACTTTAAGACTATAACATAAACATGAAGTTTTCAAGCCTTGTTAAGTTAATTCCTACCATAAAAACTATCTCCCTTACTTCAGTCCAATTTTACCAAGTGGATGATGTATCCAAATCTTCAGCTCTCGTTTTCTAACAGTTGCATCGCATATAAATCAAGTTTCTTGGTCCGTCACATATATTTGGTTCGACTAGGTCATAAAGTTTATGCAAAAGGTTTCCTTAATTCAAGTTTCTTAGTCCGTTACATATATCTTGGTACTCATTTGAAGTGGTTAGGACCATATGCAAGGGGACCAGGGTGATGCATGCGTGTGAACTATAAGATGACTACGAGGGTAACATGCACACACTCTTTGAGTAGCAAGATCAACCCTTTTCTATCTACTCTGATTCTCATTACTACTTATGATCGAACTTCTTTCGTATTCTGTTTCTAGTCACTTAGTTCTGTCGATATCGAATCTACAAGTGCGTAAGCAAAACCCGTAGCTGTTGAGGTAGGTTAAGTTGTGTAGAGTCATGGTTAAGCAACACATTCAAACATTTAGATGAGATTTTTATAATGACAGCCAAATTATTTGGATGTAGTTGTTTGACAAATTGGTTTCATCCCTAGACATTCTGTCCCGTGAATTGGATCTATCTGCCGTCAATTATTATATGCAAACAACCCAATCCATATTATATGATTCTGTATTTCTTTCATACCAAATTACTTGGTTGAAGAATATTGAACAAAGTCGATTATGATAAGTTTTTTTTTGGAAAGGTTGATTTACACTAATTGTTAGAGCTGGACTATATAATAAAAAAATGGTAGGTTATTGTCATATTCATTTGGAGTGTGGGTAAAGGTCTTCTATTTGTTAATTATTTAATCATTCCAATAAATGCTATTTGTATTTTAAAAATTGAAAGAATAATTGCGATGTCGTTTTTTAACATTTTGTGGTATATACATCAAAATTTTAATATTTGAAACATGCATCGTCACAAGTGTTTGAGAATTATAGCGGTTAAAACAGCTAGAAACAAAATCTGTGATTGTTAGTCTTTCTTCTGTTTTAATTGTTTTCATATAATACGTTTGAAATCAATTTATAACATGGTTATTATAAGTCAAAATAAACCTAATTACATGTTATAACAATAAATACACTTGAGGGTAAAACTTTTATAAAAGTTTATACATCAATAATTTATAGACTTTTTGATATTATAAATCAAGGTTATAAATAGCGTAAGGCGTGGCGGCATGGTCAAGCCTCACGTCTTAAGAGGCATGACGAGTCATGACTTTTTTCAACGCGTGACTTAAAGCGACACAAAATTATGAAAATATTTATAAATTTATAGCATATTTCAAATATATTGAGTTTATAAAAAATATCATACATAAGAATAAAGTCAAGAAACTATCTTTGTATGTACTCTTTTTCATTTATATAAAAAAACGATTTTTATCGAAATTGAATTCAAAAAAGCCTCTACACATCATGTCTTATCGCGCTTTATCACGTTTTTTCACTTCTCATCTCAAGTCACGCCTTAAGCCTACGCCTTGGTATATTGGGTAGCGTGGAGGTCACGCTTCGCTCCTTTGCGAGGCCTTAGCGGCGCCATGACGTGCCTTTTAGAACCATGTTATAAACCTATATTCACTATAGTATAAAACTTTACAATTTCATAAAGTGTTTTACATATAATAAATGCATTGAATGCATTGAATTTATAAAAAGATTCAAGAATTAAGACTTCTTCATTTAACATAGACATGAAATGGGTGTCCAATATGATTAAAATGAAATATAAACTTTTTAATGTTTATAGAATTTTTCATAAATATAACATAGTGGATGCCCTAAGTTTAAGTCTCATTTGAGACATATAAGGTGTATAATAACTGTAACTTATTGAAAACTCTAAAAAGAAAGTCCTTGCAAATCATTTTTCAAAAGTTATGGAGAAAATCGTTAGTCCCGAGCAATCTGCCTTCATTACGGGTCGTCAAATTCTCGATGGACCTCTTATGCTAAGCGAATGTATTTATTGGTATAAAAAGAAGAGTAAGAATCTTATGATATTTAAAGTCGGTTTTGAGAAGGCTTACGATTCAGTAAGCTGGAAATATCTAGACTTCATTTTGCAGTCGCTCGGCTTTGGTATCAAATGGAGGAGATGGATTCAGGTTTGCTTAAAATCGGCCAGGACGTCTATCCTCGTTAATGGAAGTCGGTCTTCAGAATTTTCGTTAAAACATGGATTACGTCAAGGAGACCCGCTTTCTTCGTTTCTTTTTATCCTTGTTATGGATGGCCTTCATTTAGCTTTAAAAGAGGCGGTTCAGTCTAATCTAATTCGGGGTGCTACAGTTGGTGATTCTTGCTTTAGGCTATCGCATTTTTTCTATGCCGATGATGTGGTGCTTGTCTCAGATTGGAGCCTCGCGATATGAAGAATATTATTCGAGTTTTACATGTATTATATCTTGCTTTAGGCCTTAAAATTAACATGAATAAATCAAACGTTTATGGTGTTGGAGTGTCACTTGAAGAGGTGAGTGTTATGGATCGAATGACAGGATGTACGTCCAGTGATTTCCCATTCATTTATCTTGGTTTACCCATTAGCTCAAATATGAACTTGATTTGTAATTGGAAAAGATTGGTAGATCGATTTCAGTATAAACTCTCTTTATGGAAGTCAAATCTTATTTCTATTGGTGGTCGGGTAACGTTAATCAAATCTGTTTTGGAAAGTATGGGGATTTACTATATGTCTTTATTCAAGGTCCCAGAAACGGTTCTCAAAAATCTTGAACGCTTTAGAGCTAATTTCTTTTGGGGTGGTGATGAAAGTAATCGGAAATTAGCTTGGGTCAAATGGGATAATGTGTTGGACTCGTTTGATAAAGGTGGTTTGGGTGTTGGAAGCTTGAAAGCTTTTAATTTGGCGCTCCTTCAAAAGTGGTGTTGGAGATTGATAAATAATACAAACCTTTTGTGGGTTCATCTCATCAAATCGATTCATGGTGTGGAAGCGGGTTTAGATGAGAAAGGCTGTAAAACGGCAGGTTTATGGTCAAGAATCGTTGGGACAGTTAACTATCTTCACTCTAGTGGTGTTATACCAAGAGGTACATTAATATACAAAGTGGGTTGTGGTACTAAGGTGCGGTTTTGGAAGGATGTTTGGTTAGGTGATGTTTCGTTAAAAGAGAAGTATAACAGATTGTTCCATCTTGATCGTAATGGAGATTGTGTTATTAGAGATCGAATTTATAATGGCGCTTGGTCTTGGGATTGGTGTAGACATGATTTGGGAAGTCGTAACAATGAAGCTTTGGTTTCGTTATTGTCTGACATTGGTAACATAGTTGTGGATTCTGGTACAGATACATGCTCTTGGAATATAGCAACGGGTGGTATCTTTTCGGTAGGAGTGACAAGGAACCATATTGATAATCATATGCTTCCCTCAACTATTTCGCATACAAGATGGAACAATGTCTTACCCCGAAAAGTTAACATTTTTGTATGGCGGTTTCTGTTGGATAGACTTCCTCATCGGTTAAATTTGTCATCTCGTAGCTTGGAAATAACTTCGATTCTTTGTCCTGTTTGCAACTTAAGTGTGGAATCTAGCTTACATTTGTTTTTCACTTGCGATTTGGCTTCTCAGATTTTGAGTAAAATTCGCGTTTGGTGTGAGGTACCCATGTTACATGTGTCCTCATCTTCGGAATGGATTGGTTGGCTAGATAATTAGAATGTTCTGAAGGCTACGAAAGATCGAATAGTTGTTATCACTTCTGCTACTCTATGGCTAATTTGGCGATATAGAAATAGTGTGGCATTTAGCTCTCAATCTATAAGGAAATGTGACATCTTCGATAATATCCGTTTATTTTTTTCTTGGTTAAAGTATAAAGGTGTTAAAGTTTGTAATTAATTAGATTGGGTTAAACATCCTTTGTAATTGTCTCTAATTTCTTGCTAGAGTTCAATTTTTTATATATGTGGCCGTTCAAAAAAAATAGCAATAAGCATAGGTTGTATCAAGGAAGCTAACACCATCGTCAAATGGCTTTATCATAAGACCATGTTTATTCATGATCTCAACCAACCGGTTGGGGGGTAGAAAGTACATAAACAACTAATATTATATTATAAGCACACACAAAAAAAGTGTTCACAACCGGTTCACTTGCCAACCTAGATTGGCAACTTCTAATTCGTCACATGGCAACCAATGAATAGCTATTTGTCTTCTTTTTCTTTTTTCTTTTTCATACTTATTATTTTATATTATACGTTAGGTTGTGTTGTTGATAAATGATAAAAAAATTTATAGATTGGTTGTATGTATTGGTTGTATAGGCGGAGTAAAATAATATTTTAATAAGAGATTGGGTTGTGTGAAGTTGTGAATAAACATAACCTGACATAACAAATAATTTAAAGCTCAGATATTTAAGTAATAACGTTGGCACAAGCAAAGTACGTATTCTATTTGATAAACAAGACGTGAGTGATAAGAAATAGGTATCCAAACAAAGGTTAATTAAAAAGGTTGATATATTTGAAATACCATGACTCATGATAGAAGTAAGTTATAAAAACGCTATACGAGTATGTGTGAATAGCGGCGGGAATTTCTAGCGGTAAATAATTGTAGTGATAAAAAAAGTTTATAGGTTATAAACAAAAAATAATAAAAGTTTGATGGTTTAGAGATTAAACATAATGTTTTGAAACCCGGTTCGACCCAGCAGGTTCAACCGGTTCTGGTCGAAAAATATGTCAACTTGTATTTATAAGTCACAAAAAAATTCATATTACAAATCAATTACCAATCACACATTTAATGTCATTAAATCCGGATATTTTTGTCAAATCATCAAATTTTACCAATCACATTTAATGTCAAGATTATTAGTTTCTAAGGCTTGTACATTTAGTTACCAAGACTTGTACATTTCTACTTTTTGTCCACATTAAAGTCAAGATTCTTATTTATAAAAAACTTGTACATTTAGTTTCCAAGGCTTGTACATTTTTTAACTTTCAACATCCTACTCTTTTCAAACTGTGTTAAAAATAGTTTTTACATAATGTAGTAATAGAAGTATATATATTATAATATAAAATAAATATATATATATATAGTATATATATATAAATAGACATGAGCCCAAACTAATCATACACTAAGGATCCAGCTAATGGAGATTAATTAAAACCTAATCATGCAAAAATAAAACACGTCTAAAAAAACATACTAAAATATGACACGCCTAAATAATTATAATAACTAATAATTTGTGCAAATGACAAATGAAAATCAATGCTTAGCATTTGTCAGATCCACTGTTAGTCTATAAAAGTTACTAACACGAGTACCATAACCACGTAAAAATGTATATTTTTCATGTAACGTTTATTGTCGTCCTAAAATATTGATAAGAGTAATTAAACTCGATACATGTCGCTATTCCTAAGCCAATAACTGGATGCAAAGATTGCAGCACCATCAGGAATTTTCATCACCCCTTCATGACCTTTTGGATAGAATATACCGGTGCGAAGATGCAGAATCCAACAGCTTTTTTCACGTTCCTCGTATACTTTATCTTGTTGTCGTGTCTTATGCTTAAATGATTGTAGTTCATCTTCATTATCATAACACTCGTTTCATCTATAAAAAAAACATTTAAAAACATGAACCTTCAAAAAATATCACAAAAAAACCCTCAAAACATGCCAAATCATATAATTCTATTAAAATATTAAAAAATAACCTAAAAACATTTAAGTCGACGTGGCGATCGGCGGTGTGGGCGGCTGCCGACGGCGGTGGGGAGCAACCGACGGGTGGTGGGGGCAGTCGACGGTGTTAGAGAAGAGAGAGGAGTGAATGAAATTTTGAGTGAATGAGAATTGAGTGAATGAGATAGTGTCATGGGTATATAAAATTTAATAGGCATGAGGCGATTAATATGAACTTTTAAATTAGCAATTAAGCATCATGAAATTAATAATCACACATTTAATGTCAATATTATTAGTTTTTAAGGCTTGTACATTTAGTTTTCAAGGCTTGTACATTTAGTTTCCAAGGTTTGTACATTTTTAGAGATTAATGCATAATTAGCCAATTAACATTCAAAGCATCCGAAATTATCAATTAGCATTATTACAAATATTAATAGTAGAATGAGTTGTACATTTAGTTTCTAAGTTTGTATAATTTTTAACTTTTTAATTCCTACTTTTTTTTAAGAATGTGTTTCCATTATAAAAATAGTATAGATAAAGCATGGGATTTTGGAATTTAGGGAATGAGTCAATGGAGTTTAAAAAGGACAACGAGATTTGTTGGCTCAACCCCAATAACGTACCAAACGGAATATAACACTTCTCATTCTTCTTTTCCCTTCTAACTAATCACATTCAATCAACAATCATTTATCAAAAGGAACAAACCAAACACACATTCGTACTCAATTGACTATATGATACTCCTATTAAAGTAACACAGTGAAATCAATTTCGAATGTATGCTGCTGTTTTGTTTCATCTTTATTGGTAAAAAGTATTATTATGGATAACTAATAATCAATGAGTAATATAGAGGTGTCACCATCACCATCCTTTATATGTTACGATGTTATGTTAGCTCTTGTTCGTTTTTCTAATCATAATTTTCACCAGGATTCAATTTTTGTATTATATTGTTTGACATAAAACAATACTCTATAAAACTGGAGAATCGGACCCCAAACTAGGACAACAATTAACGGCGTAAGCCAGTTTATGACCAACGTTATAGGCGGGAAAGAATTCTTTCTCTTAATTACGTTACTTGTGAAACACTTCTCATCATTTCGAATTCCATCTCACTTGACATTAAATGTGATTGGTAAAATTTGATGACTTGACAAAAATATCTTGGCCGGATTTAATGACATTAAATGTGTGATTGGTAACTGATTTGTAATATGGAATTTTTTGTAGCTTATAAATACAAGTTGTTTAATCTTTGGGTCGAACCGGGTTTCAAAACATTATGTTTAATCTCCAAACCATCAAACTTTTATTATTTTTTGTTTATAACCTATAAACTTTTTTTATCACTACAATTATTTACCGCTAGGAATTCCCGCCGCTATGCGCGGTTACTCGTCTAATGCTATTAAATAACCAATCTAAATCACAAGGTCCATTCAACTCCTTGAAACAATTTCAAATACTAGTAGCACTTAGGTGGTGTTTGTTTTTTCAGAAATGTCTCTTAACAACATCTTAATCTGACTCATTCAGACGTGGTCAGACATTTGGGTCGTTAAGACTGTTTGTTTTTTTCAAGTCATTCAGAGGCAGTAAGAGGCAAGCAGTGTTCAGAGCGTTTGTTTTTTTCTGATCATTAAGAGGCAGTAAGAGGCATAAACCTCTTACTGAACTAGATGTGGATGAGTTGTCTTAACACCTCTTAATGTCTTCTTTTTCCTTACTTTTTTTTTTTTTTCTATTTTGTTATAATTTTTTTTATTTTGGTGTTTTTCTTTTTCTATTTCTTGTTTCACAATTTTTTTAAAAGTATTAAATAGAATCATTGCATATATTTGTTAGATAAAAAGTGTATAAGATGATATATGTCAACTCATATTTTTTTTAAATTGAAGGGTACGGTTTAAGACTCATACATCTCAATTCTAACGCAAAATTAATTTTGTTAATCGTTTTAAAAGTTCATTTCAAACTTAAAATCGATTTTATATATAAGAATTAGTGTTTTTTATTTAATGAAGTTTATTTTCTTGTGTGAATCAACCGTGATTATAGTTGAAATTGTAAAAAATATAGTTTAACACATCAGACCATTTTATTCACACCGAGTTTTATTTATTCAGATGACCAGATATCTCACCACTTTATACAGATTAAGATGGGAATCAGATTCAGACTTTTCTACCGAATATTCAGATTCAGATGTGCGAATCAGATTCAGATTCAGAGCCTCTTAATAAACAAACAGCATCTTAACATATCGTCCTATAAAAATCCGCGGTGATCTAGTAAATAGACACTATGATATCATTACAAGAAGTCTCGGATTCAAACCTCATTAGATGCACATCTTGACTCCAGCTAAAAAACTATCGATATCAGCACAAATATATCCCACTTACACCAAAATTTAATCCTAGGCTAACCTAAACAAAATAGTACTTCCTCCTGTTGATCGTTTAGTTAACATTTCGTTCCATAATGTTCAAATTGGTCAAATCATATGCTACTCCATTGGGTCATTAGTATGTAACCTTCTTAAAAAAGTGGACCCAGTTTTGACTTTGCAAAAGTAGCATGCAGATTATATATTGAAACTCAACCAATCACTTTCAAGAGCTTTCTAACAAAACAAACGAAACCATAAAACTCACTCACTCCTCTTACTATCTTCTTCATCCTCTCCCTTGAATTCAACTACTGCAACAACAGTTGACTTTTTTCTCATACCCTCTAAATAGCCCAATTTAATTTCAACCAATATTTGCAGTGTATGTGAATGGTCAGTCTCTACGGTGACTTTTAATGCCATTTCTGACACCATTTATACCTCTGCAATTACCCATAAAAACTCACACGTAAATCATAGCTTCATGCACCCAAAAAACCCTTTATTTATCCTCATACATGAACACAAACAATAACCCATAACACACAATTTTACTAATGGCAAAACAAATGTTAAAAGTTCTTGCTTTGTTCTTCATGTTCATTAGTTTCGTCTTCTTTTCGCATGTGGAGTGTGCTAATTTGGATGCTGCTACTAATGTTAAGATTCTTTTGGAGGTGAAAAAGTCATTTACTGATGACCCACAAAATGTTTTTAAACATTGGTCCGTAAGAAACACAAGTTATTGTAGTTGGCATGGTGTTACTTGTGCAGGAAAGATGGCGCAAGTAGTTGGTCTTAATCTTTCTAATGCATCCTTAAGAGGCTCGATCTCACCGTCGGTTTCGCTTTTGAAGAACTTAATCCATCTTGATCTTTCAATTAATCAGCTTACTGGTCCCATCCCACCTAATCTATTCAACACTCACTTCTTGGCGAACTTTACTACTTTTTTTCAAACAACTTTTCTGGTCATATTCCGCCTGACTCGTTCGTTCACAGTCTTGATGTACTTCGTATCGGAAATAACCTCCACACAGCCCTATTCCGAGTTTCGGTTGTGGGTTTAAAGAACTTGGTAACTCTTGGTTTGGCTTCTTGCTATCTCTCCGGGCCTATACCCGGAGAGATAGGGAAGTTGGTGAAGCTTGAGGATTTGCTTCTGCAGACTAATGAGTTGGAGGGACCTATTCCTACGGAAATTGGGAATTGTTCCAATTTGGTGCAGATTTCAGCTGGCTGTTATAAGTTAAACGACTCGATACCAGATTGTTTGTGTGATTGAAGAATTTGCAGTTGTTGAATTTGGCGAATAATAGTTTATCTGGGGTGATACCAAGTAAGATAGGAGAGCTGAGTCAGCTCGGCTATCTGAATCTTCTTGGGAATCAGCTCGAGGGGCAGATTCCCAAGTCGGTGTCGGAGTTAGGAAATGTATATAATTTTGACTTGTCAGCAAATAAGTTAAGCGGTGAAGTACCTAGTGAGTTGGGGAACATGGGTCAGTTGGTGTTCCTGGTACTGTCGTACAATAGTCTTTCTGGTACTATTCCTAGGAACATATGTTCCAAGGCAAACAAAACTTTGGAACATCTTATGATTGCTGAGAATAGGATTTCGGGTGAAATACCGAAAGAATTGGGAGAATGCGTGTCGTTGAAGCAGCTCGATTTGTCGAAATAAATATACTCAACGGTCAATACCGATGGAGATTTTCGGGTTGGTTAATTTAACAGATATTTCGCTCAATAACAATACGTTAACGGGTTCCATTCCACCAGCTATAGCGAATCTCACCAATCTGGAAACATTGACATTGTACCAGAACAGGTTGTCTGGTGAGTTACCAAACGAAATCGGGATCTTCCCAGAACCTGTCAAATTCTATTCCTGTGTAATGAGAATCAGTTATACTGAGAGGATCCCCAATTGGATAGGGAACTGTCGAGTTTACCAAATGGTTGATTTTATTGTAATCATTTCAGACGGTTGAGAAATCTCCCTTTACCTATTCGGGAGGCTCAGCCAGTTAAGTTCGTTTCTCACTCTTGAGGCAGAACGATCTCTCTGTTAGGAATATCCAGCGACTTTTGCGGGAATTGTCATCAGCTACGCTTATAGACTATGGCAGACAACGTCCCTCTTACCGGTGGTAACTCCAGCAACAGTTTGGATACTTAAGATCGTAGAACAGTCTCATGCTTTATAAATAACTCTTATACAAGGTAAACTCCCCAAAGGAACTAAAGAATATGGCAATTTGACTAGGTGACCTTTCAACAACATTGAATGGTGCCATGCTTCCATTAGTGCATTTCGAGTTCGATTCTCATCGTTCTATTTGTCAATAACGAGTTTTCAATGGTGAGATTACCCATCTGCGTTCGGAATTCGCTGACTCCTTGAGAGCAAGGCAAGGAACAATCATGTTTACGGGAAAAATTCCTTCTAAACTGGGGAAGATACGAGACTTGTCACTTGTTGACTTGTCGAGCAATTTGCTTACAGGTTCTTTACCTAATGAGCTTTCCATGTGTAAAGAATTAACACACATTGATCTCAATAACAACCTTCTTTCGGGTTCGCTCCCATCATGGCTCGGGACCTTACCTCAATTGGGTGAGTTAAAGCTCTCATCTAACAACTTTACAGGTTCTCTTCCGCTCAGCCTATTCAACTGTTCACAGCTTCTAGTACTTTCACTTGATGGCAATTCCCTCAATGGAGACATCCCGAAAGATATCAGCAAACTTTCGTCTTTAAATGTCCTTAAGTTGAACAAGAATCAACTTTCGGGACATATTCCACAAACTATCGGGAATCTAAGCAAGCTGTACGAGATTCAGCTCTCAAGTAACAAATTTACCGGTGAAATACCAGGGGAAATTGGACAGCTTAAGAACTTACAGAGTATTCTAGACCTCAGTTACAATAACCTTACTGGCAGCATCCCGGTGTCACTTGGGACACTAACGAAACTTGAGGTGGTAGACCTTTCTCACAACGCATTGACGGGACCGGTTCCGCGAGAACTCAGTCAAATGAGTAGTTTGATCCGGCTTAACCTCTCTTACAACAACCTTGAAGGCAAGTTGGATGACGGCTACTCTGATTTACCGGTCAATTCATTTGTCGGTAACCTTGGTCTTTGCGGAACTCCACTTGATGATTGTAAAGCCTCCAGAAACCGACAACAAAACGGGCTGAGTGAAGCATCTGTTATAGCAATCTCAGCTGTATCTACTGTGGCTGCTATTACATTGATGTTTTTTACAGCTCTGTTATATTTCAGAAACAGGAGGTCGGGATTCGTTAGAGCCGGAGACGGGACCAGCACTTATTACTCTTCCTCATTTTCGTCACGACAACAGAAAAGGCCACTCTTTTTTAAATGGGGTTCAACACGAAATGACTTCAGATGGGAAGACATCATGGAAGCTACAAACAATATGAGCGACGAGTTCATAATTGGGGCAGGAGGGTCTGGAACAATATACAGAGCCGAACTTACAACCGGTGAGATTGTAGCCATCAAGAGAATACCATGGAAAGACGACGCTTTTCTGGATAAAAGTTTTGCAAGAGAAGTGAATACCATTGGTCGGATAAAACACAGGCGTTTGGTGAAGTTACTAGGTTACTGCAGCAACAAAGGGGCGGGTTCAAACCTTTTGATATACGAGTATATGGAGAATGGTAGTGTATACGACTGGCTGCACCAGGAACCTGGAAGCATTAAGAAAAAGAAGACCCTTGACTGGGATGCAAGATTGAATATTGCGGTTGGGTTAGCTCAGGGTGTGGAGTACCTTCACCATGATTGTGTGCCTAAAATCATCCACAGGGATATCAAGTCGGCGAATATTCTACTAGACGTGAACATGGACGCGCATTTGGGTGATTTCGGACTTGCAAAAGCTATTACCGAGAATCTCGACTCTTTGACTAGCAACTCTAATATGTGGTTTGCAGGGTCTTACGGTTACATAGCTCCAGGTACACACACATACCTAATGTGTCTTTAGTTAACATAATATATATATATATATATATATATATATATATATATAACTTAGGAACTAATAGATCGTGTTTTGTCTACAGAATATGCTTACTCATTTAAAGCAACCGAGAAAAGTGACGTATACAGCATGGGAATTGTGCTGATGGAATTGGTGACAGGGAGAATGCCAACAGGTGGCAGTTTTGGTGAAAATGTGGATATGGTGAGATGGGTCGAGTCTCGTATCGAAATGCAAGGACAAGGACGTGATGAACTAATAGATCCGAAGATGAAACCGCTCTTACCTCATGAAGAAAGTGCTGCTTTTCAAGTTCTTGAGATTGGACTTCAATGCACCAAAACCGCTCCTGCTGAGAGACCATCTTCTAGGCATGCCTGTGATCTTCTCCTGCATGTACGTAAGGACAGAGCATCCTACGCAGAAAAGACGAGTCGGGATCCATATGCATAGATCAGAAGCAGATTTAAATGAACATGCATGCAAGACCAAGTGTGTTGACTAATTATAAATGTATTTAAGGTCCATTTTGTTGACTTGTTAGCGTCTACTGTAAATCTTTCAATATCATATAATTTTGTTACGCATCCAGTAAAATCTGCACTCATTGATAGATTTACAATATTTTTTAAATGATCAGATATGATCTATATAAAGCCCATATCCAGACAATGGATGCACCGAGTCCCGAAAGCATGAGTGCAAGACATAACGACTAATGACGTATATATGCATCAACAGCGAAGTGTGCAAAGGTACAACAATTATTCTTATTACATGAGATTGATTGCATGTATCAAAACTGCAATATTCAATCACATAACGAGCATCAAAGTCACAGGCTTCAAAGAGCCTTACAAACACAAAAGCATACAATTAAGTTGAGAAGAAGAATGTCATGAACCACACAAACAATTAAACAGAAACTGCACTTGGGTTCCTTGAGATCTCTATCTTGCTACTCATCATCTTCATCTGCATTTCAAAATTTAGGACAATTTAAAAGGTTGCAGACATAACAATTAAAAAGATCAGATTAACTACATGGACTAAAGATTTGAGCAAAGACATCAGAAATGGAAAGCAATAGACAAAATAATAAACATTGTATTGTTCATGGTTTCACAAATATCCACTTATTTTCAACAAACTATTCACCACAATAACTCAGAATCCCTGCACGCATAAGAACTTAACACCAAATGAACAATATCCACTTATTTTCAACAAGCTATTCACCACAAAATGCACAATTTAACAGTGATGCTACATTCTTTTATTCTGGTGTGAATACGAGGTAAACATCAAGATATCAAGTAACCTAGAACTCGAATGTTTATAACCAAATTGAATACTAAATTGAAATAAATTTCCTAAGTTATTCGGTATGGACCCAGGGCTGATCATAAATGAATCTGAAAAGAATTTTTAGTACCAGCTATGCCCAAGTAACAAAAATGTTAATTGAACTAAAGCTACAAGTTATATCAAGATGTTTTCTTTAAGAAGTGTGAGTTCCTTGCAAACCCGTTGTTGACAATCCATGCTTGCATTCTAATGTATGATGATAAAGATACATGAAATATAGCAGAATTTTATGTTTCAAATCAAACTTATAGTCCATTAGTTTTCAGTAAATACTGATATGATTGTTCTAACACCATGTAGGCAGCGATAGTAATAAGTAAACAGAGAATTGTTGCAGTGTTCCCATTACAGTCAGATCTAACTGCGGTTGATGGTGGTGTCATAAGCTAGGAAAACTGTTAGACCAGGGACGATACCAATGAATTTAGATCGAGTTCAAGGGCTAGAACATGTTGGTGAATTGGAAGTTTTAACATATATTGGTATGGAGCCAGGCCTGGTTCAAGTCTAGCCTCTGGTCGGTTGAAGAACGCGTGAACTGGGCTTCATCTTTAGGTTCATATACAGGATACCATCATTAGCGAACTGGACATTTAGACATTCTACACATAATCTCAACGACAGTATTGCAAGAATTGATGGCTTTGCTGAATGAGATTTACTATGAATCATAGAAAGTTTACCCCTTCATTTTGTATCTTTAGGTTATGGAAAAATCTCTTTAAGCGTTGATTTTCAGGTTTAAAATTAGTACTATTTGTATTCCATAGTTTTACGTATAGCATCTTACAATATGATGGAAATGAAGAAGATGAAAAGCTGAATGAGGGAAGAACAAAATTTGTGACTTGGATATATGTCATTATATTCAAGAACAGTTTTCGTAATTTACTCCTAAAATAACAACTAATGCTCTCTTATGCTACGAGGTCTAACTAGCAACCTTATAGTCCAAGAAATGCAACATATTAAATTTTGGATTGTCCATAGAAATGCAACGACCTCTTTTCTTAAAGATTCATTCCCAAATTTTGTGCAGTTGTGAAACAATCTTCACACAATACCGATGAAACTTATAATGGTTCACAAATTTTCTAAACTTTGTCGTATAATTACATAAAAGAGCATTTAGGTGCTAATGAGTAGTCAACAACTCTTACCCAATTACTCGCTGAATCGTACATTACACTTTTAGTTCTATGACTGAGGGTAAGAGGGAATAGTCAGGATTGTTAGCACATTATTTGTGAATTTTGCATCTCAGAAGTAAAAACCTATATATCTACCAAGCTTGCGATTAGTATTGATGCTAGTGCTCTTTTGCCATTTTTTAGTTTCAGTAGCTTTAAGAAGCTGCATTTTAAGTTTATCAAAACACCCAACTACTCAAGTGCTTCTGAGATGCGCTCATGCTAGCTGTTGCTACATTTTCAAATTCTACATGGTAAAAAGTAGAACACGTGCGTTTCTTCAATCCATATATCATGAGAATCATAAAGAAACAACTACGCCTATTGGTTTTAGATATTACCTTGTATAATAGCAAGCTTACTTTTCTTATAACCTCATCAGCAAACGATTAAACATATATACAGGTGAATTCAACAATAAACACATTGCATCATTTCAATCAAGCTTAAATTTTTCCGGGGCTTATTAGATTTTTGAAAAACTCACAAGCTCACTTTTTAGGGCTTAAAAAAAGTGAACTTATAATAAGCTTTTCTAAAATCAAATAAGCCCAGAAAATAAGCTAATCCAAAAACCCCCTAAAAAATATCATCTTGAAAAAATGAAATAAAAATTAGGGTTAATACCAAAATAACGGCGCTCGTTAGCAGCTTTAGCTTTCTCAAGCATAATATCAAGATCAACTTGAAGCTTAGCATCCCATTTGACTAACTGATTAGCAAAAACAGCACCTAATCCCATCCCCAATACATGCTCCCACGGATCTGGTACCAACAAAACAAAACATTTCAATTAATTTCATAAAATCAGATTCAACTTTTATTAAGAAAAAGAGCTTACGGCGCATGTAAGGGAGTTTGCGAAGGGCGTTGGAGTACATCTGGGTGCCGAGACCCAGTAGGGCTCCGATCATTGTTACTGTCGCCGGCATTTTATCAATCCCCTTTCTTTCTTTTGTTTCTTTGCTTTACTACTTGACTTTTTTTGTGGTATATCTACCCGTTAGTTTTCTCAGTAACGGCGGGTACCGATAACTAAAAACGTTGTTTTATTATATGTTTTTTCTAACAATAACTTTATGAAATAATGACAAATTTTAATTAAAATAAATATAAACCATACCGATGCAATCATTTCACATCCAAATAACATAAGGTTCAAATTTGAGCGATCTTAAAAGCTAACATCTTTTTTGATAGGATAATTTAGATCATCGCTAGTAATTACAACGACACTAACGAAGTAAAGATCAATATCGTACATGATGTCTTCATCTTGAAGTTGAACATCATTTGGATCATTTTTGTCGACGCTATTCGGGTTTATCTAAATAACAAAGTGAAAAAGATAACTCGTTAACAATATAATAATCGAATAAAATAATTAAGAACCTAATTGTTTTTAAAAAATATATTTTTACCTTAACGATTGATGAAGATTTGACTTATCGAATTAAATGTTTGTAACCACCTTAACATATTAAATGTATATATAGAATTCACAAATCAACATAAATTTTTAGATTAAAATTTTGAAGATGAATTATCAATGTCAATCATGTATATACAGAATTCACAAATCAACTTTTTTTATATAAAGCAGTAGAGATACATACTATTAAATGAGCGGTTTCAACATTAAATGTTTGTAACCACCTTAACATATTAAATGGATGATTTCAACATTAACTTAATGACCATGATTATGGTCATGTAACCACTATGCATATGGAAGAAGTTATAAGATTAATTGGCCGATTAATGCTCAGAACTTCTTTTAACCAGGGTTTACAAACTCCTTATAAACATTTACGAAAAACGATAATTTGAGATTATAATAACTTTAAGCGCTATCAAACTAATTATAATGTACAAATTGTAAAGTACCCATGTCAAGTTAAAGTACTCGTAATTTAGAAGCATCGACATGGAGGTATGAGGTCAAATTATGTTGCAAATAGGTATAATACAATGTGATTTCATTATATTTATACGCTATAAAATCTACACCTCCTAATCTATAAATAAGAAACTGAAATGGTGTGAGGCGTTTTAGATGAGGTTATATTTGTTGTGTTTTTGTGTTCACATATAGATGTCATTTATAAAACAAAACGTCTAAATTAATAATATATTGATTAGATAGCAGTTTCACTTTTTAGATTCTAGCATTAATTTTCAAGTTAATAAGTGTTAAATGTTAAATTTTTTAACAAATTATTAAAAGCTAGTTTGTGGCTAAATATTGATTTCCTTTCTAAGACTTCAAAGTTGAAATATATTTGCTTGTATTTACCCTTTTATTTGCTTCTTAGATGTAACACAAAAGACTTCCAAGGAATATCGTTTGTGTCGAAAAACACCACAACCTTTTTTGTCCAAATTTTTTCCAATACTTCAATATCACTAGTGAGTTTTTTATTTTTTTGACTTGCTAAAAAATGTCATCATGTGTATTCTTATATTTTTGAATACGGTGTAGCTTAAAATACTAAGTAATAAATAATAATATTTCAGAACTCCCAAAAATTATTTAATAGTAGTAATTCCATATCTACAAAATTTATAAAACTCCAACTTTTCTTAAAAGTTAAATTTTGTAAAATTTCAAAACTACAATCTAAAAAAAAGCCTCAATAAATGTTAATAAATAGTTGTAATATGGAGAAAAAATTCACGCAACAAACGTAACTCTAACTATGTGCTTAAAATTAGTCGTCAATGACTCGTAAATATCTGTCACAAACCCACAAAAATCAAACCCAAATAAAACCACCTTAGTTCGAACCACTATCTATCACAACCAAAATACTATGTATCACATCCAAAGTTGGATCAACACACACTTGAGTTCAAACCTCAAATTCAGTCTACAAATCATTAATGATTCAAGTGCAAAATACAAAGAAATAAAGAGATTCAAATATGTATAGGTCCAAACCCAAAATATTTTTTGATCAATTAAGTGAACCAAATAACATGTGTTGTTACTAAAACTCAAGGATCATCACTACCATGCCATTTATATTTAATTGACAACTTTGATGGCCTCAAACAAATTATTAAACTTTAACTCAAAATATTTATAAATAGGTAGATAAACGACCAAAGAAACAAAATAGCAAAGAACAAAAAAAAAAAGGCCTCAGAATATTTTATTTCCTAAACAACTTACCATCATCAACTAAGGATCTTCATCTACACATAAACCAAAACCAACAAAACCCGATCCGGCTAGATGTCATCTAAGACTGAATGTAGTGGTGATCGTAGAGGACACCGCCACGTCAGCGCCAACTCAGTTTTCTCTCTCTTAGACCACACAGTGACCAAACACATGTAGTGGTGACATCCCACTTAATCCAGACCGGTATGAGCGAACTAAACACGTGATAGATTTGAAAATCCGTTTATAGCTCTGATTGTTTAGATCTTATATCTAGGATAAACAATAGAACAATGATAACTAATATCAGCGGAATATAAATAAGAACATCAATCGATATTGAACAGGGTTTTATTATCATATGTTCACCAAGCCTCCATCGTATTTGATATAATTAATCGATTACCTTAAAAATCTACTAACAGTAACAGGGTATCAAGGAATACCTTGATTCACTTGAGACTTACACCCACCACAAACTTGACGTTTTACATCTCTTGACCTTGGCACACATACCACAGACACAAGTTTTCTTTTATGTCTGTACTTCTAAAAACATTACGACCGTTATCTCTTTATATACTCGAGATTTTAGGTTTTACAAAGGATATAGAACAAATAATATCTTTTACACTTTTATATTATTTCCTATATCTTCTAACTGAATAAGGAGATCTTGTAAATCTTCAAAATCTTCCATCTATGAGAATTCCGCTTTGTGTTTAGTCCTTTTGTTTCAGACTTTTATTCACTTTTGTATCATTCAAATCAGAATCCCAAACATATCTTCCCTTATTTGATCGATGACAAACAAACAAAAGTCGTGTTCTAACTTCATCATAAAGCCAAAGCTTCACCTGAAGTTGAGATGTAATACTCTCCCTGAATGAAAAACAAAATCTTCTTAATTCAGATTCCTTTGTAAACATAACCACACAAGGATCTATAAGTTGCAATGTATACCTGTTAAACATCTTCTTCCCTTTTTTGTCATAAATCCAATAGGGGACATTGAATATAAGCAACTTTGATCTTGACCACTACAAACCAATATCACACTTCTAATCCAAGCCTTTTAACTCCTCAAATTACCCACCATTAAGCATAATAAGAAAAATGAACTTGAGTAGTAGAAACTCACACTAGTAGTAGTAATAATGACTAGCAGTAGTAAAAACCTTCACCTCAATGCCACATGTAAATGGTTAAACATTTTAACAATAAGCTTCCCCTGAAATCCATATGTTAATCATTTCTTGAATCTTCAATTCTGTAGGCTCTATGTAATGATTACTGATGAAGAAAACTAAGTATAACAAACTTGATGTAAAAGTAGAATAACCCAAACTTGTGTCTTATATCTTGTACTGTCCATGTGACTCCAAACTTATAAATAAATTTGTAAAATATAAGTAGATCGCAACCCCTTTATCAAAAATCCTCATCTTCTATGAGACACATAACAAGTGATAGCAAATGTGCGGATTGAGCACCATAAGTTTGTAAATTACACACCTTTGTTAGAGTCATCAAGTCTTTGTCACAACGTTGAACGCACGAACAAGTTATCTTCAAAGTGTAACACCCACTTTAAGATATGATAAGAACACGCATCCGAAAAACTTCACTTCAACTTCAAATAGGTAATAAACAACCTTCTTCGTAATCAATTAATCCAAGAAAATACGAGCCTTTAAACGTTTTAGAACATTTAAAATCATAACCTGTTAGCTTCCCCTTAAACGAAGCATCATGTTCAATCTGAGATCCAAACCATGTGTGTCATCCGATATCGATTAATGCTAACAGTTTTAACTTTAAGCCCAGCAGTAGAAACAATCCAAGCAGCAGAAACATATAACTGGCAGTATAAACTGTTTTGACTTACTAACAGTTTTAACTTAATACTGCTTTTATATTATCAACTCAAGCAGTATTAACAACCTGGTGTACGAACCCAATCAGCATTAACTCTTATTATTTGCAGCACTAAGTATTGGCAGCATTAAGTTTACATAAGCAGCATTAACGCGAACTGACAACACTAATTAACGAGCAGCACTAAGTATGAACAAGCAGTACTAACCTTTCTTAAACGAGCAATACTAATGAATCTAGGCATTACAAATGTGAATACTTAGTAGCATTAACACTTATCTCTCAATACTAAATCCCCTCAAGACATCCACGTCCAAAACGACTACCAAAACCAGCAACCTTCGAAACCCTAAAAGAATTAGGGTTTTCTTCTCATCATAACAGATCCAATCCTATACGAACATGAACCCGTATTATTTACTTCACCTGAATCCATACCTTTTAGTTTGTGCAACCGTCTTGTGTCTTCAAACTGTAACGTCTCAACCTGTTTTGTTGTTGATTCAAATATCCAAAACAGAAAATTTTTGAAGATCTACTTGTGAAGTATACAACTCTAATTGGGTTTTGTTTAACAAAATTCACCCACGACCATCAGGTTACATTGATTCAGCAATACACCATGAGCTTAGGTTTTTATAAGCACTATTCGTGATCATATATCTGAAACCGAAGCCTCAAAAAGAAAACAAACCTTTGAATCTTGTAACTGAATACCATGATTTCACCTTTACCGAATTAGGGTTTGGTTAAAAAACCCTAGTTCATCGAATTTGACAAGTTTACCAAAAACTGAAATTCGACACATCTTTAGAACTCATTAAATTTGATTATTAACCTTGTAGAATCCTAGATCAAGAGCCCCGTGGATCTGATACCACCTAATAGAACCTAAACACGTGATAGATTCTGAGATCGTTTATAGCTCAGATTGTTTAGATCTTATATATAGGATAAACAATAACAATGATAAATCTTCCTCCAATTGTAAGGTCGTGCAGAAGACCCTAACTTTGCAAAGGTTGGGGGTGACCAGGTCTTGCTTCGGTCGGCGTATTGGGGTGACCAGGTCCCTTTTATTGTCACATGGGACGACCGACCGTAAAAGGTCGTCCCATTACGTTTAGCCTGAACACCCAAAAGCAAAGAAACCAGATTGATTTGAATCTCAAGCACATAACACAGAAACCAAAACCACCCGCCTAAACAACATAACCAAAAACCACCTGCCAAAACCACCTAAACAAGAACCGGTCATATCAATATATTCAAAGAAACCGATGGTAGTGGTCGTGGCGGCGGATTCCGATGAGGGTGGCGGCAGTAGTTGGTGTTTTGAAGATGGATTAGAATCCTCTAAAGTTGAGTCAAACATGACACATCATGTTCACCAATCACAAATTAGTTAATTGTATAAAACTTTTTCTTTTAATAAAAATCATGGGCTCACTTATTTATTTTCACTCACAATAAACATAACATGATCAATCATGTTTGACCATAACTTTAGAGGATCCTTTTCCTTTGAAGATATGTGTTTGGGCTTTTAGTGTTAAATATTTGATCATCATATAAAAGTTTATATATAATGTCTGAGTGATGAGCTCGAAACGTTACATATTAAATGGGCTGAAGGCATTTTGAAATTGCTGTCACATTTTAGATGGGCTGTTACATTTTAGAATTAAAAGACGTTTATTTTTCAAGATGTTACATTTTAGAATTGAAAGACATTTATTTTTTAAGATGTTACATTTTAGAATTAAAAGACATTTATTTTTCCTGATGTTACATTTTAAAATTGAAAGTTAATAATTTTTATTTATGTTTTACATCTTTCCTAATAAAGTAATCTTTTTTACTT